>LAPY01001114.1:63959-97123 GCA_000970635.1 Eragrostis tef
CCCCAGATGGCCGCCGTCGACCTGATCCGCAAGGTCTGCCGCTCCAAGGGCCGCGTCGACAAGGGCAGGTATATCAAGATCATCATCGCCCTCCTCTCTGCTCCCAGCACTGCCGTGGTGTATGAGTGTGCCGGCGCGCTTGTGTCACTGTCCTCTGCCCCCACTGCGGTGCGAGCAGCCGCCAACACCTACTGCCAGTTGCTCTCGTCTCAGAGTGACAACAATGTGAAGCTCATCATCCTGGACCGTCTGCACGAGCTGCGTGCCTCGCACAGGGAGGTCATGGTGGATGTGGTCATGGATGTGCTGCGCGCGCTCTCCAGCCCCAATGTGGATGTCAGGAGGAAGGTGCTGGATTTGGTGTTGGATCTGCTCACCCCTCGAAATGTTGAGGAGGTGGTGCTCTACCTTAAAAAGGAGGTGGTTAAGACCCAGGCTGCGGAGGCAGAGAAGGGCGGTGAATACCGCCAGATGCTGGTGCAGGCCATTCATGCCTGCACTGTGAAGTACCCTGAGGTTGCTGGATCAGTTGTGCACCTCCTCATGGATTTCCTTGGTGATACTAATGTCGCTGCAGCAGTTGATGTTGTTCTATTTGTGCGTGAGATCATAGAGACCAATCCCAAGCTCCGTGTGTCCATGATCCAGTTGCTCTCGTCTCAGAGTGACAACAATGTGAAGCTCATCATCCTGGACCGTCTGCACGAGCTGCGTGCCTCGCACAGGGAGGTCATGGTGGATGTGGTCATGGATGTGCTGCGCGCGCTCTCCAGCCCCAATGTGGATGTCAGGAGGAAGGTGCTGGATTTGGTGTTGGATCTGCTCACCCCTCGAAATGTTGAGGAGGTGGTGCTCTACCTTAAAAAGGAGGTGGTTAAGACCCAGTCTGCGGAGGCAGAGAAGGGCGGTGAATACCGCCAGATGCTGGTGCAGGCCATTCATGCCTGCACCGTGAAGTACCCTGAGGTGGCTGGGTCAGTGGTGCACCTCCTCATGGACTTCCTTGGTGACACTAACGTTGCTGCAGCGGTTGATGTTGTTCTATTTGTGCGTGAGATCATAGAGACCAATCCCAAGCTCCGTGTGTCCATGATCCAGAGACTGATTGACACATTCTATCAGATCCGCGCATCTCGTGTCTGTGTATGCGCCCTCTGGATCCTTGGAGAATACTCCCTTTCTCTGTCCGAGGTTGAAAGCGCCATTTCCACCATCAAGCAATGCCTTGGGGATCTCCCGTTCTACACGGCCTCTGAGGAAGGGGAGTCAGCTGATTCCTCCAAGCCTGCACAGCCGGTGGTGAATTCTGTCACCGTGTCCTCAAGGAGGCCTGTTGTTCTTGCAGACGGCACTTATGCCACACAGAGTGCTGCCACTGAGACTGCCGTTTCAGCTCCAGCTGCTGCTCTTGGATCATTGGCTTCCACACAGAATCTCAGATCTCTTATTCTGTCTGGTGATTTCTTCTTGGCCTCTGTCGTTGCCTGTACCCTGACCAAACTTGTGTTGAGGCTGGAGGAGGTTCAGCCATCAAAGGTTGAAGCAAACAAGGCTTGTACTGGGGCCTTGTTGATCATGGTGTCCATTCTGCAGCTGGGCCAGTCCTCTTACCTTCCCCACCCTATTGACAATGATTCATACGATAGGATTGTTCTTTGTGTGAGGTTACTTTGCAATACTGGCGATGATGTGAGGAAGGTCTGGCTGCAGTCATGCCGTCAGAGCTTTGCCAACATGCTTGCTGAGAAGCAATTTAGGGAGACTGAAGAGATGAAGGCTAAGGCTCAGATATCTCATGCCCAGCCAGATGACCTTATTGATTTCTACCACCTGAAGAGCAGGAGGGTGAGTGGGAATTACTTTCTGTCCTTTTTGTGTTGCTTTACTCTTATGGGACCTCTGTATTTCATTATCCATCTACTGTGGGTTTTGATAGTTATCTTACAAGCATTTGCATTCCAAAAACACCAAGCAAGTTGCCTGACTTCATTCATTGATATTTGTTTGTGTGCACTGAGTGAGTTATTTTTTATTCTTGGATCAATGGTCCATAGAATAAATTTAAAGCACACTGATTATGTTATTTTGTTGAATTGGAGAAGGCATCTGCATGTCAATGTGCAATTACTATTTTCTAGCCCATTGTATTTATGAAATTGTCTGAATTGCAAATGTTAATATTTTTCTCCTAAACCTTAGATCTCAAGGCTGACTGTTTCTTGTATAAGGATAGGAAGCCTCTATCATGAATTAAAATGTTGCACTTGATCTATTTTCCGTATCCACAATGTGGCTTATGTTGAAATAATTTATAGTCTTTATTTGGTCAGGAATGATAAGATGTGTATATTTTAATTGGATTTTCTAGTAACAGAAACGAATCATCCTTGTGCTACTTCCTGTGATCCCCACCCTGTCTAAAGTTGATGTTCATTCATCTTTTGCACGAATACTTGGACTAAATACTTCCGGTTTTGTATATTCTTTATAGACTAGCCATAACCATATTTTCTTGCTTGGTAATTTTCTGTTTTATATTTCTTTCTTCCACTGTTAAAAGTTGGCATTTTCTCTCAGGGAATGAGTCAACTTGAGTTGGAAGATGCGGTTCAAGATGATTTGAAGGCCGCAACCGGCCAATTTACAAAGGATGCAGATGACACCAACAAATTGAATCGCATTCTTCAATTAACTGGGTTCAGTGATCCTGTCTATGCTGAAGCATTTGTAACTGTTCATCATTATGATATTGTACTTGATGTCACAGTCATAAACCGAACAAAAGAAACACTCCAGAACTTGTGCTTGGAGTTGGCCACAATGGGTGACCTCAAACTTGTTGACCGCCCCCAGAACTACACATTGGCTCCTGAGTCCAGCAAGCAAATTCGGGCCAATATTAAGGTTTCATCGACAGAGACTGGAGTCATATTTGGTAACATAGTCTATGAAACTTCAAATGTAATGGAACGATCAGTGGTGGTCCTCAATGATATCCACATTGATATCATGGATTACATATCACCTGCTACATGTGCTGATGTCACTTTCCGTAACATGTGGGCAGAATTTGAGTGGGAAAATAAGGTAATATTACTTATTCTGCAATCTGTTTGCGACTAGCATTTCGTGACAATCTGTTTGCGATCCATGCTGAAATGATACCATATTTATATGTTGCCATAAATGGGTGATTAATTTGTATGTTTTTAAAATTTCTACCATACTGTACAAGTATATTCTTATTGCCAAGTATGTACATGGCCATTTCAAATAAACAGATCTTAGCCTGGTAACAACTTTTGTGTGTATTTGGATTTTTGGGCCTAGGTCTTGTCCATAATCCAAATCATTCCTAGCCATATAGGTTCTTGTGGTATATTCTACTGTCTACCTTTGTGTATTTTCTTTCCTTAGTTATTTGTTTCCTTAGTTCTTTCCTTAGTTATTTGTATAGCCATATAGTATTTGTTGGTTAGAAACAGTTGAACAATCATGCAGATAGTCATGCTCATAACCATCTGATTTGTTTACTCTTTAAATTACTATTTTGACCATAATTTCTTTGTTCATCAGGTGGCAGTGAACACTGTGATTCAGGATGAAAAGGAATTCCTTAACCATATTATCAAGTCAACAAACATGAAGTGCCTAACACCGCCGTAAGTTTGACAAATCACCTCGCACATTGATCTGCAAACTAGAAATATGCATGCTTTTAAATGTTGATGTTGGAAGTGTTATCTTTAGTGTCATTAGTCATTCAGACCTGTAAAGAGCGAAAGGAAACACGCCCACGCGCACACGCACACAAGTTATTCTGCTCGATAGTAGAAACATGCGATGGGTGTAAATCATGACCTACTGCTTCTGTATGCCAGACAACTAGATTAATTGCTGTCCAGACCTGTATAGAGCTCAAAGACACACACACCCATGGTGTTTCTCTCAACAGTAGAAACATGGGTGTAAATCACGACCGTATATTGCTTCTGTATGCCAGACGAACTAGAATAATTGTTATAGATTTCAGCTGATAGGATTGTATTTAGGCCAATATAAAAAACCTGTTTACTTTCCTGCAAGGTTAGTGAGATGCGTAGTCGAGTTGTACATTGGAAAGGTCATATACAAAATAAATTAGTGTACTATAATTATTTGTTTGATCAAGCCAACCTTTGCATGCATAGGACAACCAACAACAGTCATCATTCTTCACATATAGTATCCTATCCTGTCACTTGATACCAAAGAACTACTCCCTCCGTCCCACAACAAATGACATCCTAGGAAATTTCAGACATTAGGAGTGGAGCAAAATGACCCCGTTACCCCTAATTATTAGTGATAATGTGCCTTAGTATGAGCCAGCTATACGGGAAACAATGCTTTTTAATTACGCTTGCCTACCTTTTAATGTTGTGCATGAAGCATGCACCAAATCAGTTTTCCACAAAGATTAGCTTACCATAAACTGGCTAGGTGGACCTAACAAATTGTCTACAATGCCATTTGTTCTGGGACAAATTTTAAACGCTTCAATGCCATTTGTTGTGGGCATGATTACTAAATTTGTTAGAGCTAAACATAAAGCATTACTCTGTTTTTCTTGTCTCCTATAATAACTTTCTTGTCCCAGCAACAAGAAAAAATAAATGGAAGGAGTACATTCTTCTGCACTTAATGATTTTTGAGTGTTGGGGATGCATGGATTTTGAACATGTACAATATTACTGTTAACTTTTCACAGTTTCTCTGTTTAATTATGTATTGACCATTTTCTGTTTCCGTGGCAACCTGACATCAGATCTGCGCTTGATGGAGAGTGTGGGTTCCTTGCTGCAAATCTTTACGCCAAGAGTGTGTTTGGTGAGGATGCTTTGGTGAACATCAGCATTGAGAAGCAGGCCGACGGCAAGTTGAGCGGCTACATCAGAATAAGGAGCAAGACTCAAGGAATTGCGCTCAGCTTAGGAGACAAGATTACCCTAAAACAGAAGGGAGGCAGCAGCTAGCTGAGCTGAGTCTGACCACCGTGCCACACGTATATCAACCCCCATTACCATAAAGGCCCAACTTGAATTCAATTTTTGTTACCTTCCCACCGATTTTCATGGGTCAACAATTGTTACCGATGTGTTGTAGTCGTTATGATGGTAGTAGAGATTTTCATCCTGTATGAACAGGATTGTGTAGCTTACAAAACAAAAATATCTGCTCTATGTTTTATGGTGATCATCTTTTGTTATACTTATACTCCTTTGTACTGACATTATGATTCTTGTTAGTGATCTTGATGTCTTACATGATCGAACGTTATGATTCAAATGATAATGATTATAGATATTTCTTTGTCCAACCACAGATAGTGAGGGCAAACTCGTGCATGTGATGGAAATTTCCGTGACCTGCTCAAATGATGCCTTCAAATTTGTCACACATACACTATCTCTTGTCCTTTCTTTTATTCTTGAAAACTTAATTATTGAAAGCTGTAGCAATCAAACAAGAAACACTGATTGTGAAAAATATGGTGCGTAATAGGTGACAATTTATATTTTGAATTATACATTCAAACACAAAATACTGAATCGCTCCTTCAGTTTCCTCTAAGGTGCCCATCCCTGATCCCTTGCAGCTTGGCTGCCACCTCCAGCATGCTGGTGCGCTCGTTGGGGGAAGTCTTCGTGCAGCAGAGTGCAACGCCCAGCACAGACTGTAGAATCTGTGCTTCACTATTCTTGATGGCGGTCGGAGTCTCCTTGCTGAGGTCCAGATCTTGCAGCAGCTGTGTGTAGCGTCACCGCTAAACGCAGGATCGAGTCGGTCTGTGCCGGTGAACGGACACAACAGTACACCACATAAATAAGCACGAATTTAAATCTTAAAGTTATTCCATTAATCCGATTAAAACATCGAGTAGCACAGCGGAATATTCAACCAAGGAAATAAAAGGTCAATCCGACGGAAGACGATACAAGAACACTATCACGATACATGAATCCGCATCACAAGCCCGATGATGCGAACTCTGCTGGGGGTCACTCGTCCAGCTCCCAGTGAATTGTCCAGCCCGTAGGAGGTTGTCCGTCCCACTGGCCACCACCACCTACAGAGTCAGTACTACCTGCATAACAACATAAAGAGCCAAAGCCTGAGCAACTAATACTCAGCAAGTCTTACCCGTCAAAATTGGCTAGCTACAGCCGACTCCTAGTATGCAAGGCTACAAAACGGGTAAGCTGACACACGCGCATAAAAGCAGCACTAATTATTGGATCCTTATTTTCAAATTTTAACTTTCCATTTAAGTACTTATCCAATAAAACAGTGGACTTACACTAAAACATGTATTTAACAATACAACATAGCAGCAGTAATATAATAAAGTACAACAATAATTCATCATCATCAATCATCACACTACGAGGTGAAGCAGTGAACAAGCGGGGTGCTCATATCCGAGAGCGGCGGCATCGATGTACATCCTGCAGGAGAAAACCTGAACACACGACATATGCGCGCACAGAGGCCGCATATGGCAACCTTTCGCGCTGGTCCCCCTAGAGCTAGCTGGATTCGACTCTCCCGAGAAAAGACCCTTCCGCCACGGTCCCCGTCCCAGACGTACGCCCCGTTCGGAAGGCATCCCTCTCTCCCAAAAGTACCATGATAGAAGAAGCCGAGTAACCGCGCACTATAGGGCAACACAGGCTACGTCGGTTTACTAGGCCCATAAAACACTAGCATGTGATCAGTAAGTTCGAAACTTGCTCAACAGGGCCAACAACGAACGGTCCTCAATCGACACAGACGGGGCACTACCACCGTGAAGGCCCAGCCTTCTCCAACCATCCTGTACAAACAAATCCCCGTCCGGTCTCACAATTCCTAACCATTCTAGTACAATCCATGGTAAAAACTTACCATGCGAGTGGGACCTACCACTCGACTTCTTTTGAATTTTGAAATTTGAATTTGCTTTGTTTTCTTCATTTCTTCAGTTTGATCTGCGTGATATCGACAAGCAGTGACACGGGGTGTCACACTGTGGGTCAACAATCTGCAACACATTATCAGGGAAGTTGATCTCTGTAAACTTTGCAATGCTCATTCCATCCTTGAACATGCCATCTGTTGGCCTCCTTCGGATGAATACTTCGAGTAGAACAACTCCGAAGCTGTAAATATCTGAGGCAGTTGAGACTTGACCACCCCCTGCGCATTCTGTAGTTCACATGCAGGAAGGTTATCATTAAACATATATATAGAAATTATGGTATGGATCCTTGCCAAGTTACTTAGCTGGAAAGAAAATGAAAATGGACAGTACCTGGTGCAACATATCCAATGGTTCCCTTGATCGCGACTGAAATAGAATTTGAATCAGCAAAAGATGAAGCCGTGGAATCAAATTTGAACCTTGCTAGCCCAAAGTCTCCAACATGGGCTACCATATCATTGTCCAGAAGTATGTTGCTCGGTTTGATATCACAATGAAGAATGATTCCTTGGTGGCTATGGTGTAGGTAAGCCAATGCATCGGCTACATTCACCACAATGCTTAACCTTTGCTCCAGTGAAATATAGTTGACATATGAAGAGCCTTCACTGTGTCGAGTCGAGTACAATAAGTTATGCAAGTCTCCTCGTGGCATGAACTCATATACTAGGGCTTTGAAATCATTTCCATCTGAATCTATAGTTGAGCATACAGTCAGGATGGGAACTAGATTGCGGTGCCGTACATTCCTCAAAGCATTACACTCTGCAATGAAGCTCTTTTGTGCTCCTCTTGTCTCAAGACTGAAGACTTTGATGGCGACCACATTTCCATCTTGAAACAGTTTTCCTTGATAAACCGAACCATATCTTCCCTGACCAATTAGGTTGGATGTTGTGAAGCCTTCTGCGGCCCGGAAAAGATCACTGTAAGAAATTTTAGGAATTTCTCTTCCAAACAAGGGTACAGAGATAGATTGTGTTATCTGTTTTTGCCTCCGTAACAGCAACAAAACAGAAATGACCCCAATAAGTGACGCCGCTATAGCTATTGGGATCACTATTTTCAGTAAAACTGAGGGCTTGTGCTTTGATGAATCCAGAGGAATGACTGGACATGAGGGTAGGTGTAACTCCGATGGCCCACCACAAATGTCCTTATTTCCATCAATCCGTACAGCAGTTGCGTTCTTGAAGATCCCTTCTGTTGGTACGTCACCCTTAAGATTGTTGAATGACAAATCGAGTTGCTCAAGAAGCTGTAAGTTTCCAAGAGAGACTGGTATGGACCCAGATATGTTGTTGTGCGACAAGTTGAGACCCTTTAGATTCCTTATGTTGCCAAGTGAAACGGGGATGCTTCCGCTCAAAGAATTGCGGTCTAGCTCGATGTCTTCCAGGCTCTCACAATTACCCAGTGTGCTAGGGATTTCACCAGACAATTTATTTGATGAAAGCTGCAAATATGTGAGTTGTTTGGCATTGCCAATGTCAGGATGGATTGTTCCGTCTATACTGTTATCATATAAGCTAATCTGTTCAATTGTTGGAATTCTGAAAAGTTCCTTTGGTATGCTGCCTTGAAGACTATTGTTGGAAACATTCAGCACTTGAAGGATCGGAAGGCTTCCGAAGCTTGTCGGTATTTGGCCAACCAACTTGTTTGAATCAAGATAGAGCTCTCCCAGTTGAGATAGATTTGAAAAGGATGATGGAATTGTACCGGTAAAGAAATTGCTGCCTAATGATACCTTTTGCAGATTTTGAAGAGTCCCAAGCCATTCAGGTAGTACACCTGAAAATCGATTCATGGCCAACGATACAATGAATAGGTTGCGAATGTTTGCTATACCCAGTGGAAATTCCCCAGACAATTGGTTTTCTGCCATGTAAAGATACTGCAGCTGACTGGTAAGGTTTCCTACTGAAGCTGGTACCTGCCCTCGTAGACGGTTACCAGTCATAGAAAAATCGATCAGTTCAGTGCAGTTGGCCAAGCTCTCAAGAAACTCCCAGTCTTTCTTTTTCTCTGCTAGGAGCTGATTATATTCAAGGTTCAGCATTTCCAGCTTGTTAAGTCTGACGATTGTGCTTGGTACCACCTCGCTGAAATTGTTCCTAGATATCTCAATGTAGTACAGATTGGAAGCATTTGTCAGTGAAGGTGGGATATGACCATGAAAGAAGTTTACTGGCAACTCAAGCAGCAGGAGATTGCGCAGGGCGCTACCGAGATCCGGTGGCACCTCTCCCCTCAGCTCACTGAGACCAAGGCTGAGATCAGTGAGAGATGAAAGGTTCATGATGGCCTGTGGAAACCTGCCTGACAACTGGTTGGCACCCATGTACAGCTGCTGCATATTAGATAGTTTGGCAAACTCATCTGGGATATTTCCCACGAAATTATTGTATGCACAGCTAATCACAGAAAGTGTTGTGATGTTGGAGAGAGATGCAGGGATAGTTCCACTGAGATTGTTAACTGAAATCTGCAGCTGGTGAAGGCCAGGGGGCAGCTCTGAAGGGAACTGCCCAACAAAACTGTTTCGGTGCAGCCACAGCACTCTGAGGCTTGAACAGTTCGTAAAACTCGGTATCTTCCCCTGCAGCGTGTTGTTGCTCAGGTAGAGGAACTGGAGATACCGCAGGTGGCCAATGGATGGAGGGATTTCTCCGGTGAACCGGTTCGTCGCAAGGGAGAGGTTTCTTAGGAATGTTAGATTTCCAAGTGAAGGAGAGATTTGCCCGACCAGTCCTTGCTTTTCGAGGCGGATGGAGATGACACGGCGCGGGGTGTTTGTTGTGCAGAGGACGCCTTCCCAGCTGCAGAAGTGGGTGCTGCCGTTCCATGAGCCCAAGGCTTGCTGCGGATCAAGAGCGATGGCCTCCTTGAAGTCAAGAAGTGACAGCCGGTCTGTTTCTTTTCCTGATGCAGAGTTGCAGCTTGCCGCAAGCCATAGGCCTTGAAGACTATTGTTGGAAACATTCAGCACTTGAAGGATCGGAAGGCTTCCGAAGCTTGTCGGTATTTGGCCAACCAACTTGTTTGAATCAAGATAGAGCTCTCCCAGTTGAGATAGATTTGAAAAGGATGATGGAATTGTACCGGTAAAGAAATTGCTGCCTAATGATACCTTTTGCAGATTTTGAAGAGTCCCAAGCCATTCAGGTAGTACACCTGAAAATCGATTCATGGCCAACGATACAATGAATAGGTTGCGAATGTTTGCTATACCCAGTGGAAATTCCCCAGACAATTGGTTTTCTGCCATGTAAAGATACTGCAGCTGACTGGTAAGGTTTCCTACTGAAGCTGGTACCTGCCCTCGTAGACGGTTACCAGTCATAGAAAAATCGATCAGTTCAGTGCAGTTGGCCAAGCTCTCAAGAAACTCCCAGTCTTTCTTTTTCTCTGCTAGGAGCTGATTATATTCAAGGTTCAGCATTTCCAGCTTGTTAAGTCTGACGATTGTGCTTGGTACCACCTCGCTGAAATTGTTCCTAGATATCTCAATGTAGTACAGATTGGAAGCATTTGTCAGTGAAGGTGGGATATGACCATGAAAGAAGTTTACTGGCAACTCAAGCAGCAGGAGATTGCGCAGGGCGCTACCGAGATCCGGTGGCACCTCTCCCCTCAGCTCACTGAGACCAAGGCTGAGATCAGTGAGAGATGAAAGGTTCATGATGGCCTGTGGAAACCTGCCTGACAACTGGTTGGCACCCATGTACAGCTGCTGCATATTAGATAGTTTGGCAAACTCATCTGGGATATTTCCCACGAAATTATTGTATGCACAGCTAATCACAGAAAGTGTTGTGATGTTGGAGAGAGATGCAGGGATAGTTCCACTGAGATTGTTAACTGAAATCTGCAGCTGGTGAAGGCCAGGGGGCAGCTCTGAAGGGAACTGCCCAACAAAACTGTTTCGGTGCAGCCACAGCACTCTGAGGCTTGAACAGTTCGTAAAACTCGGTATCTTCCCCTGCAGCGTGTTGTTGCTCAGGTAGAGGAACTGGAGATACCGCAGGTGGCCAATGGATGGAGGGATTTCTCCGGTGAACCGGTTCGTCGCAAGGGAGAGGTTTCTTAGGAATGTTAGATTTCCAAGTGAAGGAGAGATTTGCCCGACCAGTCCTTGCTTTTCGAGGCGGATGGAGATGACACGGCGCGGGGTGTTTGTTGTGCAGAGGACGCCTTCCCAGCTGCAGAAGTGGGTGCTGCCGTTCCATGAGCCCAAGGCTTGCTGCGGATCAAGAGCGATGGCCTCCTTGAAGTCAAGAAGTGACAGCCGGTCTGTTTCTTTTCCTGATGCAGAGTTGCAGCTTGCCGCAAGCCATAGCCATGAGCAGCAGCAGAAACTGTACTGTTGCACTAGCCTTCATGGTGACGCGCTCCAAGATTTGGTCAAATTGAGTCGTGGGTTCCTAACTACGTACATTCATGGACAAGAGCAGATGAAAAATTTCAGACTGGTTGAAATGTAAGCTGGCATTACATTATCAAAACTTGACCGGCAGCTTTTATTCAGATGACAGTTTGTGAACGCAAGTGAAGGTTGAAGGGAAGATGCTTACAGTTATGCGATCAGTGCCAGTGGAGGAGCAGTCGGCGGCGCGTAACAGAGAGTAGACGGTCTATCGGCCGGCGAGCTGGCGGCTGGAAGAGCGCCGGAGGAGAGGCCGCCGGTGTGGAGGTCACCAGAAACAGTGTTTTGGGCCAGTGAGCTTCCAGTTACAGGCACGCCTGCCTGCCTATTTGATGCCTGTGTGAGTGACTGATGGAGAGGCTAAGTCTAAGTGCTCTTCGTTTTCTTGGAATTCTTGCGGCTGGATGATGCAGACTGCCGGCTGGTCAAAGCCTTCGGCGCAACGAAAGAAAACATCTTTACGGCGACCACATCTCCTATGGTGACACTCGTTCCGTACTAAATTCTACGTTTCTGATGATGACAGGAAGATCTTCAACGTCAGGCAGGCCAATCTGCAGTCCTCCACGAATCGATAAGCTTTGACTTCTCGCGATTGCCTTCATCAATGATACCCGACTAAAACAAGAAGAAAAAAACAATTTATGGCAGCTTTGCGTGACCACAGACCTTACAAAATAAGATGTGCAAGATGACACGATGTCAACACAGGGCTTTAAGTGAACATCGACATGCTGAGGTTTCACAAGCATTTCGATGAAGTAAAGCAATAGCCGGCGCGGTGTGAGGCAGCCGTGGTGAGGTACGGTATCAGCCGGCGACGGTGCAGTGATACGCGCTACTGGTCGGCCGGCCGGCAGATCAAAGTCTTCAGCTAGCCGAAAGAAAAGGGCATGAAGTCTCCGCGTCGACTCAATCTCCGTCAGTTATGTCACGTTTGGCCACTTTTCGATAGAAAACGGTGTTGACTTCTTGTGCCCTTCGATGGACTCCTCCTTTGTCACGGCCGTGGATCAGTCCACTAACAACACCTTTATATTGTGCGGTTCGCACCTACCTAATTTTCATGCAAACTGTCCAGCTGCGACCTGAAGAGCATGATGTTAGAGTTCTACAAGCTGATGGTAAAACGCTGACTTCTGCTAGGCTATACCAACTCCAATTCCAACAGGAGCCTGCAGATCCATTTGCAAACAACATCGATCTGGGAAAGTTTTGCTGTTCCGAAATGCAAGTTTTTTCTTTAGTTGGCACATCACCGTCGCTTGAACGCCAAGGAGAGAATGTTCAGAGATAATATGGGAGACTCGGCACAGTGCCCTTTCTGCATTATGCCCGAAGACTTGGATCATCTTTTCCTTCGCTGCCCACGAGCAATGGACTTTTGGATGAGTCTTAATCTGCACTTCCCAGTATCTACCCTTAATATCGAGTCCTTGTGGACTGACATTCCAGATCTTGCAAGCGCTCCCTCGAAGATTCCAAGTGTTGTTCTAAACTGCATTCTATGGAACATTTGTAGTTTCAGATGAAAATAAATGACTCTAGGATCTTTCATAGCTTCACTAGATGCTGCTAGAAATTTAGTCAAGGATGGCAGTTTCTTCAGTATTTCCATGTCTATACTGGTGTAAGAGGCAATGAGCTATGGAAAAAAGAAGTTGAGCAATGTACCAATATCAAGAACCTCTCACCTTCTGTCCATTTTTCTGACGCAGCTAGCATTGTGCCCATGATGAAACTTCAGCCAAGACAACGACATGTAGAAATATCTGCAATGGATCGGTACCCAAATGGCTTGAGGCAACATTCTCTGTTACACAATCTCTGTTCATCACAGATGATGCTTTTGTCAGGTGTTTTAATGACCTCAGTTATGGCCTCATATCACTAGAAGCATGCAAGCTCCAACATTGCCATCAAATGACAGTAATATTGAGAATAAGTTCAGACGGCTCAGAGTGTGCTGTGCGATCCCTAGAAATACTGCAGGCCTGCAATTTAGAGAGCCTGCTAAGCTTTGTGGAGCCCCATGATTTGTTAAAATCTGAGTCGACCACTTTGAAGCTATTAAAACACATTCACCTTGAGAACTGCCCACGACTGGAGAAAATGTTCCCATGTAGTTTATCATTACCTGCATTGGTGTCCCTGACCATTCTCTTCCGCACCAACCTCAAGACAATATGCTACAAAGAATCTGGGTATGTGGTTGCGCCTTCTCCCCTCCCAAACATCAAAAGTGTCCACCTACAGGAGCTGCCACAACTGAAGCACATCCATGACGATGTCATATTTTCATTTGAAACACCAAAGTGGGAGAATCTCTTTGTTCGTGGCTGCCAATCCTTTCAGCGTCTCCCATTCCTAAGGAAGGAATATCCAAAGTCAAAGGTGAAGGTCAGCGGAGAGCGTGACTGGTGGGACAAGCTGCAGTGGACCTTCCCAAAGCAAAGAAACTACTACTTGCAGGTGCCTCCACCAGAGTTCGCATCGCGTAAGAACGGTGTCGTCATCCAAAACCTACCTTAGATGAGTTTCGTTTCATACCCAGAGTTTGGATGAAATCTATAACTGAGGTGCCCTCTCCACTCTATTTATTCATGCGAGTGTTTCTACATGACGAGGACGCAGGAGAGTATCCTGCAATGTGTGCAAGTGTGTTCTGTTTTGTTCTCTGATGTTTTGTCAGGGACATGGCGTGTTTGTGCTTGTTGCTCTGATGTTTGGGATTTCCTTGTTTAATTCTGAACTGGTGTGATTCATAAAGAAGACACGTCAGTTGTAATATGCACATCTGTATGAACCGGTGTTCTTTGAACGAATTGAAGACTTTGTAACAGTGGATGTTGATCATGTGTTGGTTGAGAACATCTGTTGCATTCCGTAATTCCAATTGGCATAGCCTAAATGATAAGCCTGTTTGTGCTATTTAGCGATCGAGCTGAAGAAACCCGACTTCGTTGTGGCCAGTGTACAGAGGAGCTTTCTTGACTGTGAATCTCGTCACTGCAAGACAAGTCATTGTCTGCCTCTGAGAATTAATTTAAGAGGCGGTGGCGTTCGCTTCGAAGTTCAAAGTGCCCTACCACCTGTCTGTATAATAAGAGCTGCAGGTGCCTCCGTCACCAGAAACGCTCGATCAAGGCCGTCCGAGTCGCTAGCCCTCCGCCCCGTTGGAGTCCTGGCCGTTTTCGTTTCTCAAGCTCTGACGAGTCCTCGCTGACGGTGGTAGTTCGATTGTGACAAAGCGGTTTAGGTGCAAGTTGTCTTCGCATGTTTATGTTTTTCAACCAGCAGCGGACGGCGAACGGTGGTGGCCTACTGGCCTGACCTCGCCGGCAGCGCATTGAGCAGAGCCCCTGAGCTCTTCCCGCTGCACGTGACAGCTTCGACTTGTGAAAAGTTGACGGTTTGCATAGCAGTATTGTGATATTTTGACGGGAACTACGGCAAACCTTATGGTTTGCCTGAACATTATATTGCAAACCAAAAATTTTGTACAAAAAGAGAAACACAAACAAGAAGAAAGAGGAAAGGAAAAGAAAAGAGAAAAATAAACTAAACTAAGAAACACAAACTCCATACAGACCAAAAGACAAGGTTGCGAGCAAATCCCATACAGACTAACAGACAAGGCTCGACTAGCACTAAGGTGAAAGAAGCACCGGTCATCAATGGACACCACCACCGAGCAGCATACTTGCCAAATTCACCATGCCATTGTACTTTCGCACCACCCCTCGTAGCTAGGCCGCCCCGCTGCCGCCCTCCCTCATGAAGAGCCGTCCAACGAGATGGGGACTAAGAGTGGGGAAAACACGCCGAACAAAGATCTTTGGAAACGCCGACCTCTCTTTGAGCTGATAGTAACACATTTCTCAACAGATCCAGGCTTCTCCTACCGCCATCCAGCGCCCTTCGAGAGAAGGAAGCGGGCCGGCCAACATGGATCCACCCAACATTTGTTTTGATGGTACCACCAACAAGGAGAGCGACGACGAAGAAGAGGCGCCAATAATGGATTCACAGAATCACATCACAACAGACCACCATTGCACAAGAGCACATACTAACAAGAATGCCAATCCTGACAAACTGAACGCAAGGAGCTGGAACGATCATAGCAAAAGCAGCTAGACGCAGTCGGCAAAACTGCAATGCAAGATCACTCTTCCCATTGGCAACAACAGCAAAAGGCACGACCACCATGGCCGCGAAGTCAGCCATTGCAGGCAAAGAGAAGATTGTCCGATGCCACCACTGCGCCGAATAAGAATCAAAGCAGAACAGTCACTGCAGCCAGAAAATGAGGCATTCAAGGAGGTGAAAATCTCACAGCGACGTTTTCAAGGAGAGGAACGGCACCCACAGGCGTCGCCGTCGCCGGCACTGGCAGAGAGCCAGAGCAAGGTTTTCACCGGAGCCCCACCATCACAAGAAACCGCAGGAGAGGCGAGCTCTGCCGCGGCAGCCTCGCGCGACTGCAGCAGCCCCAATTGGCTGCCGCCGCAGAAGAAGGAACCCCTGCCCGCGGCAGCCTCGCGTGGACTCCCGCAGTTGTCGGAGGAGCGTCCCCCACCGGAAGGAGACGAAGGGGTCCAAATCTTCAAGCTTCCGCATGGGGAGAGGACAGATCCGGCCAGTCGGTGGCCGGATCTAACCGGAGGGAGGCCGCACGGCCCCAAATCGGCCATCCATGGCTCGGCCAGCTCCAAAAGCTCGGGAACAACATAGAGAAACGGGGGAGAATGGAGGAAAATAGACGAAATGCAAAGAGGCAAACGGGGGGCTGTTGGAGCCGCCGCCGCTGGCCGCCGCCGCCGCCCTCGCTGGCGGCTGCAGCGGCCGGAGCAGCTCCGATTTGGTGGTGGTTGGGCGGGTGTCGGGTCACCCCTCCCGTCGCCCTGGAGACGACGCGGAGGGGTACGACAGGCAAGACATATTATTGTGATATTTTGCAAACGATTGATCATTGAATTTCGAGGTAGTTGTAGCGTATCACAAAGTGTAGTACTGCTTCAGTGTCTTCTTGCTAGCCAACGCATGAAGCATTCCAGGCTCAGGAAATTGTTTCACCAGTTTCTCGTTACGGAGGTATGTGCGTCAGTTGCAGTTGCGAAGTAGGCCCCTCACCAGTAACCTCCTTTAACTGTGGAACCGCTTGTTGACTGAGTTGTGGTAGTACCCGCAGATGCGCATGTTCTTCAAGTCCGGGAGCGGCGTCCAGGCGACTACTTCGCCAGACGGTCGCTGTGGTACATGAGTCGCGCTCGCCTTCTGCGTCCCCGACGAATCCTCGCAGATGTCTGATTTCTGCTTTGATTTGATTTGCTCGATGGCTAGTTGGAGGATCACTTCAGCCTTCATTGAGCTAAGCTGACAGAAGCTGAGTCGCCAGGCAGGAGACATGGGGAGCCAGCGTCGGATTGCTAGAGGACTCCACACAGCAGAAATTTAGACCGGGGCTGCACAGCTCTGAGCAGTGCTACATTTATAAAACCATTTTACAACATTCCCACGAAATGGTGACGTGTCAAAATAAGGAGACACTTGCTATAAATTCACTCACACGTCAACATCATTTTCTATAAATTCAATGACATGTCAGCATTTTGTAGAAATATTGTGAAACTTTTTGTGAACGTAGCATTACTCCACAGCTCTCGTATGCGGACGGTCCGCACCGAATTTTTTTTCCACAATTTTTCACTCCATTTTTGGAAGGGCCAAAAATATTCCCGCTCCACCATATGCGAATGGGCTTGTCCAGGCCTAAAATGAATCGTTACCTTGGTTATCAGTAGTATTTTTTTTTGAGACACTGGTTATCAGTAGTAGCCCAACCCAACATCTCAAAAAAAAAAAAGCCCAACTCAACAAAAGCCGATCCACTCCGCCGCCGGCCGTGTCCGTCCCTTCCGCACGCATGTTAAACCTAGCCAAGCTACTAGGAAACGGCGGTTGCATTGCGGCAGCGGCGACGAACTTGAAGCCTCGATCGCGCCGCGGGAAACGCCGCAAGCCTCACCCAGCTCTCAAGGTATGCATTGATAAACTCGATGCTAGATCACTTTTTTATTTATTTACGCGCAGTATATTGATTGCTTCACTTCTGGAAATTCCTTGGATTTCCTTGTACGTGTGTATGAACAAACACCTGTTCACAGATGAATCTCCTCGATCTTTCCTCCATATGCCGGATCCCATGAACTAATTAAGATTTCTGATCTTCTTCTATGGCCTACATTCTCACGACATGTCCTACTGTTGTAACTCTCGTGTTCCTTGATCCTTAATTTCTTTGCATTAAATTTATTTCTGTGTTATTACCAATCCATACGTGGGATGAATTTACTAGCAGAGTAGTCAGCGTTAAGTGATCATCTCTACATGTATTCCTTAACGAGCTTGCTGTGTCATCTTTGAATGCAGGCTTTGATGGTGGCATGATCCACTGACCACTGTCACAGGCCAAACAATGTATATAAAGAAGGTAATGGTTGTTGCAGACTTGCAGTTTAATGTGCTTTATATGAATCATAGCAGGTTGGATTGACTTAGAGAACCATCTGTCTGTGCAGGTCATAATCCAAGGGTTTAAGAGCTACAAGGAGGAAATCTTGGCCGAACCCTTTAGCCCCAAAGTTAACGTAGTTGGTAAGCCCCCGCAAATCTGCATTGCCCTTTCTTACCAAAGTAAACAACATGTGTTATGCCTCCTACTAAATGACGCACGGCTTAACATTGATACGCACAATTAAACCCTTCTACCAAATTGTAAACCTCCAGTGGAATATTCTTGTTATAAATTCTTCTTAAAATTCTATTTTTGCTTATTGTTTCTTATCATAATTAAGTAGCAATCTTCCAAACTTCTAAGGAAAAATTGGTGAAGTTGTCTGACGATTTAGTGAAAGTACTAAAAATTGCAACAAATGCTTAAATGCATAGTATTCTGCTCATTAGTACGAACTTACACTGATTTCTTGTCACAGTTGGCACAAATGGATCTGGGAAATCAAACTTCTTTCATGATAAGTTTACACATATGGTTCTAACGAATATTAGTAAATTAAAATGTGTTTCTTGCTGTGCCTCATGATTCACATGAGTGTTTGAGTATAATCTGGCCATGCTATATGATCCAGCTATATGGTTTGTCCTGAGTGATGTGTTTCAGAACCTACGAAATGAAGATAGGGTTGCCCTTCTCCATGTATGCCTCCCTTTTACTTGAGCACTCTAGATAGTTCTAATAGGTGCATGTAGCCTTGTGTTTGATACTAATAACTATTTCCAGGAAGGTGCAGGACACTCGGTTCTATCGGGTTTTGTTGAGATAGTGTTTGATAATTCAGACAACCGTATTCCAGTAAGTCTTCTAATTGACAAAAATAGTTGAATTTAGTTCAAATTGTCTAACTGAGCTTTAAGTGTGCATATCTCCTTTGAAAAAAGTATCAACACCTAGATCAATCTGGGCAGTACTCATATAGTTGCGACAGCATCATATTGGCTGGTGATAAGCATATTTCAGAAACACAAGTCTAGATGATTACCTTTTGCATTAGATTAATATAATGTGTACCGTATCCTATGATCCATAGGAGGCTGAAAATACTAAATTTTTGCAGGTTGATACGGAGGAGGTCCATTTGCGTAGGACACTCGTTTCTAAGAAGGATGAATACTACTTAGATGGCAAGCCAGCCAGGCACGTTCCCTTTTCTCCTAACTGGACCAGCAGTGTGAATATGATTTTTAATGGCCCTGTCTGAAGTAGTACACCTCGACGCCTTTCTAAGTTCAATTTTCTCTTGTTATTATGACCAGTAAAACTGATGTCATGAATCTGCTGGAGAGTGCTGGTTTCTCCCGGTCTAATCCATACTATGTTGTCCAGCAAGGGAAGGTAACAAATATTCATGCTGTTAATGTTACTTCCATTTTATTAGATATTATATATCAAAAACTTTTTCGATCTGTAGATTGCATCGCTTACCCTAATGAAAGATTCTGAACGGTTGGAACTTCTCAAAGAGATTGGTGGTACACGCGTTTATGAGGACAGAAGGCAGAAGAGCTTGAAAATCATGCGAGAAACTGGTAGTTTCATTTTTCCATATTCTTAGTTTTTTTTTCATGTTGAGATTTCATTCCTGTTTGCAGCCAACAGTAAAAAGCAGATTGATCTGCTTTCCAACTACTTGGAGGAAAGACTTAGGGAATGTGATTAAGGGAAAGAAGAGCTAATGAAGTACCAGCAGCTGGACAAACAAAGAAGGTCAATTGAATACAATATATTGGACCATGAACTAAATGAAGCAAGCAACGAGCTAGCTTCAGTAAGATTCTATCATAGTTCATTATCTTCCAAGTTATACAGTGCACTACAAAAATGACCAAAAGCCTAGGAACTGACTTGACAGAAAAATTAATCAGCATCGACTTTTAGGCTGGTTGCCTGACCATCACATTAAAAATTACTTCAGGTTGATTACCTATCTCTATGGTGGTTTTCCACCATGATTGAAGAAAATCAGCTTTCAGGAAACCATATAAGCACTCTAATTTTAAAGTAAATTTTCAATATTCAGTTGGTGATATCCAGGTCACAGTAGTTTAAGTGTTATCTTTTACTTTTAATCAGAAGGATCCTAGATATTCCCATTAATACCTGTGATTAACATCAATGTGCAGACATTTAATTAGAAAGATTTTAGATGATGCTGTAGCTATGATCCAAAATACTATCTTTTTTGTGCTGTTTGCTTGCATGTCGCTTTTAGTTTGCTATGTAAAGAATACTCCTATCTTAGTAGCCATATAATCACTGTCAATATCACCCTACGCGGTACTTTCATGGAGTTCCATCTACTGTGAAAATGATTATATTTGAAGAATATTCTAGTTAAGGTGTTCCAATATTCTGGTCTATTCTACTACGCCTATTCTACTTGTTTCATTCGATTTCCTTGTTATTAGATGGATGATAAACGAATTGAAATTTCTGAAAGAATCTCCAAAGCAGACAATCAAATGTCAGAATCACATCAGAAGATCAAGAGTTCTGATAAGGAAATAAAAAGATTAACTAAAATAATAAAGGAAATCAATACCCAAAAGGAAGATGCTGAAAAGAGGCGTACTGAAGCACTAAAGGTAATTTATCAGACTGAACTTGATTTGAGAGGTATAGAAGACATAATCTTGAGTGAGAAAAAAGCTAAGGTATGCCACGTTTCAGCCCTTACTTGTATTTTATAACATTATACTGATGCCACGCTTAAAATGCTCTACTGCATGCTAGGATGAAGCGGTTTGGAATTTACAAAATGTGAAGAAAGATATTGAAGATTTTAAGACTGAATTAGCTAAAGTTAGTGAGTCTTACCAGTCTAAATTAAAGGAAGAGGAGAAGATATCAAAGAGGTAATGCTATTTTTTTGGAAAAATTATATTTTATTGCGAGCGTTCCTTTTACACTTTGGTTTTTGGGATACAGCATAATGGATCATCAAAAGCAGCTAAGTAAACTGTACCAAAAGCAGGGAAGGGCAATCCAGTTTGCAAACAAAGCTGCCCGAGATATGTGGCTCAAAAATGAAATTGAAGGTCTTGAGACTTTACTTTCATCAAATAGAAAGCAGGTAGTGATTGGTTTCTTGCGAGCAATCTGGAGCATTGTTTTCACATACATGAAAAAAAAAGACCTACAGACAAATTATTCCATCTTATGGCTGAAACCTGATCTTGAATTTATCAGACAAAGAAACTTTGTTTCTCACACTTTATGGAATATATTATGACTCAGTACGTCTGTTACCTTTTTGCAACACGCCAGGAATGTCTACTTCAAGAAGAAATTCGGACCCTTACAGATGGAATGAATAATTTGATGGTCTACATTGATTCTCAGAAAGGTGAATCCGGTAAGTTAGAGGCAACACTTACAAAAAATCACAAGGACTACAATGACTGGTGTAAGCAGAGAGATATGCTTCAAGAGGGAAGGAAGTACGTGACTAACCATTGCTGGATAAGCTTTAAAGTTTATATGCACTTAGAAGCCAATGTCTTAGAAGAAGTAAAATGTTGCAGATCATTATGGAAGGAGGAATCTGACGTGAAAACTGAAATAGATGGGCTTGTGGAAGATCTTGTGAAGTCACAGAAGAGCTTGGATCGTGCAATGCCCGGAGTATGGAAAATTTCTTTTCTTACGCTTTCTTTAATTTTATTCATATAGCTGATGTATGGAAAATGTCCTTTTGTGCAATGCTTGAAACCAATCTTTTCAGTGTCTTTAGGGTTTCCATCAAAATTCGGTTTGGTGTATATATCCATGAACTCTACAGCTTAAACTCCACACAACTTATTGCCTATCACGGTTTAGAATCATGAATAAAAATATTTGTCTTAGTGTTTCTGTGGTTCGTTACTCTTTTTCTTATAAGATAAGTTCAGTTAATTATTATTTTTCAGCTGCTTCTTTTGATTCTTATGGAGCTGTTACATGTTGTCTGTAATGATATTTTGTCTCAACATTCCTGGTGAAGTCACTGCAATATATTAAGTAAAAAAAAGTTACTGCGATATTCTCTCACTGTGATTTTGCTTATTATAGGTTATCCGTTTTTGTGGTTATTGGGGTGGCAAATATTCCATATGTACCCTTGTCAAGTGGGATATTACCACACCATGAAGAGATATGTTTTATACCATCGTTATCATTACCATTGTTAATTTTGTTTCCTGCCTCAGGATATCAGAAGAGGCCTGAATTCTGTTAGGAGTATTGTCATGGACTATTGTATTACAGGTGTTTGTGGTCCTGTATTAGAATTGGTTGATTGCGACGAGATGTTTTTCACAGCTGTTGAGGTCACTGCTGCAAATAGGTCTTGAATTTTACTTCCTATACGTAAATACATACATCATATTGTTCTTCTTTTGTTGTTCATTTTTCTTTGTTCACTGATCCATTATTTTTCTGGCATGAATAGCTTGTTCCATGTGGTTGTTGATAATGATGATACCGCAATGAAGATCATAAAAAAATTGACTCAAGAAGGAGGTGGAAGGGTGACATTTATACCACTGATATTGTCCCACTGTTGCAAAAACTGAAATATGATGCAAATCATCGTCTTGCTTTGGAACAGGTATTACACAATATTGCATATTCTCGTCTAAATTCTTGCATACATGACATTCCAACATCCTGCTACGTGCTGAATGTACTTCATTTGCTTAGAATACGGAGATTACTGTCCATGGAGCCATTGATACATTCTGAACCTCACTTAGCTTAGCTCCACGTTTTCTGGCCCAAAGTTTAACGCACTAGCTAGTAAACTAAGATACTATGACAACAGAAAGGATGGGAACATTTGTTGCTGATTACACTACTGGAGGAATATTCATATGGGCCGAAAACAGTCAAGGAAATACGAAAAACTGATAGGAAAATGAACCCTGTCGAGGAGAAGCTGCCAGGGATATGACGACAGGGAAACAGAATTAGGTTGTTGGATGGCCATCAGAATGATTTCCCCAGCAAGCGGCACACAGGGAAAATAAATTGAGGGAAATAGAAAATAAATAGAAATGCACTTCCTACAATTAACCAAATTACATTAATATGTACAGGTTTCATACAAGTAGCTCAGTCCAATCTATACATACAAGTGGACACTGATTAATTGTAGGGGACAAACATGCTGGCGTGGGTACATGTCGTAGCCAGGTGTGGTTGGGGACTTGGGGCATTTAGGGCTACCGACTAATTTCCCTGAGTTTTTAATTACCAGTTGTGTAGCATGCGAAACCCTTGCATAAAGTGCAATAACCATAGCCAGGTCCACACTAAGTCCTGTGGATATCACTTTTTTTTTATCCTTTGGCGTTGATGAACCATTGAGTGTCGCTAGTGGCTACAAAATTCATGATCACCCTAACACTGCAAAATGTTCCTTTGGTTCGCATTCGCTGAACCATTCTGAGTCTTCAAATTAATAAGCTCTTAAATAATTATGATTACCTTCAAATTGCAAAATGTTAATATGGTTTGCATTTGTCAATCGTAACCTGTTACGGTAATCAACCAACTCGTACATATGGGATCTCAGCGTACCCAGAAACTCATACATATGTCCTCCTAAACCCTCATGTGCCACTGACAATCTTAAGCTATGTAGTTCTGCTACTTATTTATGTTTTATATATCACACCAGGGCAAAAATAATTCAATTCTATTAACCATGTCAAAATGTTTGCTACATTCTAAAGCCATGAAAATGTGCATTCACGTTTGTTTCCGTGTCTAACTTTGACATTTCTTTAGGTATTTGGCAGGACAGTCATATGTCCAGATCTAGTAACTGCGGCCAATGTGGCATATAGCAATGGAACTAGACTGCATCACACTTGATGGTAGTCATTATAAAATTTTATCATGAAGCTTTTGATTATTATTTTAATTATGTAATTGGCAATATACTCTTTGATTATTATCTCAGGTGATCAAGTTACAAAAAATGGAGGAATGACAGGAGGTTTCTATGACCATAGACACTCAAAACTGAAGTTCATGAAAATAATCAAGGATAACCAGGTGGAAATTAAGAAAAAGAAAGCTCATCTAGATAGCATTGGAAACAACCTGAAAGATATCCTGCTCACTGTGTATGTTGTTCTGCTATTATCAACATACTAGTTGCTATTTTCTTATGTTCTACTATTACTATCAAATATTGCGTGCATTACACCTCTGTTTCATTGTTGAAAGAATCATGCCGTTATTGCTGAATTTTTTACCATTTCCAATCCATACAGGTCAGAATACTGCCCGTTGGTTAATCCATATTATACCAACATAAATTTTATTGCAAGTCCTTGGGAATTGAAAAGACTCGAAGAAATATGATAATTTCCGCTGTTGTTTACTCGCAATTTTGCAAGAGAAATATTTCATGATATGTGCAGTTCATTACTTATCTGTCTAAGAACTATTAGATATCTTGTATTTAACTTAACTTCCCATACGCAAAGATAAGAAGATTATGGAGTTACTTACAAACCTGCAGCATATTAATGCTGAACGCGATCATGCCAAGTCAGAGTTGGAACAATGCACGGTCGACATTATCAATGCAATGAAGCAAAAGGGGTCCCATGAGAAAGCTCTTGAAAAGAGGGTACTTTATTTTTCTCACCTTTTTAAACTGCCATCGCAAACTCTTTTACTGGGCCCTGCATTCCAATATTAGCACTATTCTAACGTCTTATAACTTGCAGAAAAAATCTCTTGGCTGCATCCATGATGAAATTGAGAAAATTGAATCTAGCATTGCAATGAAAAAGGACGAAATAGGCACAGAACTTATTGACGAGCTAACGATAGAAGAAAGAGATCTCCTTTCACAATTGAATCCTAAAGTTACCAAATTAAATGAGAACTTTCTATTGTGTAAAGACAGTCGGATTAAGGTTGTTGGAGTAAATTCAGTAACTATCTTTTGTTTAAGAAACTTTTATCGCTCTAATCTGTCACAAATTATGATATAGTTTGAAACAATAAAGGAAGAATTGGAGACCAATCTATCAATTAATTTTATCAGACGTCAGAAGGAGCTGGAAGCAATAATTTCATCTGCAGATTCTAGTACTTTGCCTCTGGAAGCTGAATCAAAAGAGCAAGAACTCGAAAGTTATAACAGAAACGTTGATGAATTATCCTCATTATTAAAGGGTACAAATCCAGTCATTATTGACTACTTGTCATATCCGTACATACCAATATTAAGTTTCTCTTTGGTCTTAACTCAAAGAGCCCATTGGACAGCTTATGTCGATGATATAAGTACCACTAACAGAGGGATTGAGGAACTAAATAGAGAAAAGGAACGTGAGAAGGTGACTCTTAGCGCCATTGTGCTTTCTCTGTATCTAATTTCTCTCAAAATGGTCTGCTCTGTATTCTCTTATATCTTTGAATACAGGCTTGTGAAGCTCGTTCGGCATGGGAAGTGCAAGAAGGGACAGATGATTTGAAACAGTTGATGAATAGCAGGAGAGTTTATATAAACAAGCAAGAGGAGTGCATGAAGATGATCAAAGACTTGGGCTTATTGCCTGCCGATGCATTTGAAGTGTACAGTCCTCGAATCCTTGCCTTTTGCTTCCGTGTTACTGGAACAAGTTTTATCTATTGTATTTTCATGTTCTATTCTAGATGAAAATTTACCAGCTCTATTGTATTTATTGAACAACTACATTGGAAATTTGAAATAAATAAGTGCTTAAAAAGCCATAATGATGCTAAACAGAGCCATATATAGTCTATATAGATAACCCATCAATTGCTTTATCACCCTCCACCTAAATACTGCATCCTATAGCGCCCAGTGAGTTTTTTATTCTTTGTTTCAATGTCTTTATAGGTACAAGGGTAAAAACAAGAAACAGCTGCAAAAGATGCTTTATGAGTGCAACGAGGAGTTGAAAAAGTATAGTCATGTCAAACGAAAGGCTCTTGACCTATATGTGAACTTCTCAGAGCAACATGAAGAACTAAAGCGAAGACGGGTGGAACTGGATGCCGGTGATCAGGTAAACTTTTACGCCCACAGTACAAATGTTTCTTTTTTTGGTTATCTTCATGGCCTAAAACCTAGAGTCCCACAAAATTTGCTTGTCTACGGTTCAGAAGATTAAGGAACTCGTATCACTTTTGGACCAAAGGAAGGATGAATCAATCGAGCGAACATTTAAAGGGGTTGCAAGGGACTTCCGCGAAGTGTTTTCCAAGCTAGTCCAAGGTGGTCATGGATATTTGGTTATGACGAAGAAAAAGGTTTATTTTGCTTGCTTTGCTCACGGATCTTACTAGCCTTGCCAACCTGTATGTATACTTGGTCGTAGTATACTTAGAATTTACCTGTCACTTTGCGCTGAGCTAAGTTCTGGAAATTTACCTGTCACTTTGCGCTGAGCTAAGTTCTGGAAGTTCTGGCTGTTGCAATCACACAGCATGCATTTCAGTTTTCAATGTTGGAAGCTGCCACATATATAACTTTTAACTACATGTAGTTAGGTTAGACTTCCTAATGTTTACATGTTCTATCCTGGTAGGATGACGATGCAGGTGACGACGAGAATAATGGGGATGAAACTCGTGAACAGGATCTCGAGGGGAGAGTAGAGAAGAAGTATGTTGGTGTGAAAGTCAAGGCATGCCTTTTGCATCGGTCCTTTTTGTGTAGTCACCACAGATCTACTGTTTTCTGAACTTCGGGGATAATTGTGGTTCGTGCGTCGTGTACAATGTTTACTTAACTAACAAAAGGTTGCTCATGCTTCAGGTTTCTTTTACTAGCAATGAAGAAACTCAGTCTATGAAACAGCTGTCAGGGGGACAGAAGACCGTGGTGGCATTGGCGCTGATTTTTGCCATCCAAAGATGTGATTCAGCTCCTTTTTACCTCTTTGATGAGATTGATGCTGCCCTGGATCCACTGTACCGAACAGCAGTCGTGAGTATCCTTGTTTAATTATTTTCTTTCATTGTTTATCTACCTGAGACCCTGATTGTCATTGGCGTCAGATATTTCTTTATGGTCAATGCCATTTTGTGTCATCTTAGAGCGGAAGCTTCCAGTTGCCTTCCTTAAGCTATGTTCCAGACATGATCCGATGTCTAGCTGATAAGGATGGCATTCAATTCATCGCGACCACATTTCGACCAGAGATTGTTAAACTTGCTGACAAAATATACAGAGTGACACACCAGAATAGAGTTAGCAGCATCAATGTGGCATCGAAGGAGCAGGCTCTTAAGTTCATCGAGCATGACCACATGTATAATTGTTGAGGCTGCATATGTATACTGATTACGTGCTCCTGTTACTTCAACAAGCAATTCAACATGCTTACTCGTTATAGTTTTTTTAGTTATATCACCCTCGGGCCATAGCATCTTTTATGGTGCTTAATTAAAAGAGTTCACAGCTTTTTTTTTCCCGCAGGCAGTTATATCAATACATAAAGTACAGAGTAGTGTAGATCACATTGAAGTTATTATTTTTTAAAATATTCTCCGCTCCTTTTATCATGATTTTAAATTTACAACCTCCAGTTGAGTTTTCATCAGAACGTTTGACACCTGTGCGTAAAATTTCACGAGCGCCACCAGTGCGTAAAATTTCGGGTGTCAGGTTCACATGGCCATAAAACCTGGATAAGTTGTAACAATACATACAAAAATCCGTAGTTTTGTGACACAAGTACCACGAAACAGGATTTCATGATATTTAACATCCTCGGACATAACCTAACCCTTCGTTCTGAGTACCATATTTTAGCATCAGTCTTGCCGGTGCAAAGATCGTTAAAGACCTCTCAGTGGTATATACATATATGAACAGACAAGAGATACTTAACAAAACATTTGAGAACGAACAGGGAGATCTGCGTTCTGAGTACCATCTTTTAGCATCAGTCTTGCCGGTATTTGCACTGAGAATGTACCATGTTGTATATGTTGAGAGAATGTTCAATGCACTGGTATAGAGCTAGAATGCCAAGTATTTTAAAACAAATAGAGTATAAATAAAGGTATCATAGACTTTACATTGCGTTTATTAGGCATCCAATTATTTTTTTAAAAAAAGATAGTTCCACAGCTCAAAAAAGCAGAGATGTAGACGGTGCAAGTCCTCCGAGAAAACATGTTGTCAGAAAAAATTATTAGATATATTTTCCAAGTGTGCTGAAAAGTTTGACATTTGACTTATATTATCACTAGTAAAACCTCCGTGCAGCAGCATGATTTAGCCCAAACAAAACTTATAATCTGAACCAAAAGAAAGAGTAAAGAATGTAAAATTGCACACATGCTACATATTGCGGTAGCTAGTAAAGCTTCAACTTGCCCATTCTATTTGTCATCGACAAGGAGCTAGGCATTTGTATCGAAGAACAACCTTGGCATATTGGTATTTTATTTCTTGTTCCAATAATTCTTAATGTAAATAAATTAGAACCACACCATATCAAGCTATCTTTGAACTAGCTAGCATTAAATCAGTTTACTCTAAGGTATGTCTTTTTTACTTCATGCAGCCTTGCAGCCACTTCTCGCATGTCCATGCGTTCGCTTGGGGATGCCTTAGTACAGTGGAGTCCAATATCTAGCACGGAAAGCAAACATGCAAAGGTTCTTTCCTTCATGGCCGCTGATGCTTCTTGCGAAAGACCATCATCATGCCGATATTCATGCAGCTCAGGATCCACAATCTGAAATATTCTTTCAGGAAAGTTCATCTCAACAAAATTTGCAATGTTCAGCCCATCAGTGAACATATTGTCCGTTGGCCTCTTCCGCAAAAATACTTCAAGAAGAACAATTCCAAAGCTGTAAACATCCAAAGCACAAGAAACAGCGCTACACGTTGCACACTCTGTAAAAAATATACACGGATGGCTGAGTTCAGAGTTAAGTCTTAGCAATACATGGATATAATAGATTACGAATATTGCCGAATTATTTACCTGGAGCAACATATCCTATTGTCCCCTTAATAGCAATTGAAGAAGTTGATATCGAGTTTGTGAAAGATGATACTGCAGAGCCACCTTTGAACCTTGCAAGACCGAAATCTCCAACATATGCTGTCATATTTTCATCGAGAAGAATGTTGCTAGGCTTTATATCAAAATGAACTATAGTTCTTTGGTTGTTATGGTGGAGGTATTCTAGCGCATCTGCAATGTCAACCACAATGCTTAACCTTTGTGTCAACGTAATTCGCTCAGGAGTTGAAGTGCCGCTATCATCTCGAGATGGGTACAATAGTGCATGCAAGTCACCTCCTGGCATGAACTCATAGACTAAGGCTTTGAAATCATTTCCGTCAGAATCAATACTTGAGCATGCTGTTAGGATAGGAACTAGATTTCGATGCCGCATGTTTCTTAGAGCATTACATTCTGCAATGAAGCTTTTTGGTGCTCCCTTTGTCTCTAAGCTGAAAACTTTGATAGCAACAATGATTCTTTCTTGGAACAGTTTTTCTTGATATACTGCAGAAAATCTTCCTTTGTTGATTAACCTGGATGAGGAGAAATCATCTCTTGCTCTTGCAAGATCATTGTAAGAAACTTTGGGATATTTTTGATCAAATGAGGGTGGTGTTAACGATTTTGACCTCTGCTTTCCACTCCAGGTCAACATTACTGATAAGAGGATAGCAACTGACATCATAACACCTAATGACATCACCACTTTTTTTACAAAAGATTTCTGTTGCAATATTGGCTTCAAATGCATAGTAGAACACACCTGTAAGTGTAAATCCTTTGTACCACCACATAGGCTAGGATTTCCATGGATATGCAGATAAGTTACATTACAAAAAATGCCATGTGTCGGTACCTCCCCCCTGAGGTGGTTGAATGACAAATCGAGATACTCAAGAAGTGGTAGGTTTCCAAGAGATAAAGGAATTGATCCGGTCAAGTTATTGCGAGACAAGTTCAGAACATGTAGGTTACTTATGTTGCCCAGTGAAACTGGAATGCTTCCGCTGAAACTATTCCAATCGAAATGGACCAACTCTAAACTTTCAGAATTTCCCAGGTTTCTGGGCAGCGCAACTGCGCGACCGCTCGTTCGCTGCCTCATTGACGATCGACTACATCGACGGTCTGCTTCGTCTACAATTTGTGCTAATTTGAGCACCGACCAACCCGACGTGAGTCTTGCATCGAGTTTTTGAATGTCTATGAAATTTGCCTCAAACTAAAATTTTGATTTAGAATAGTTCGCATATTTCCAACAATCCAGAAACCTTACTTATGCGTTTATTCTATTCTAGCAATGGCTGGTGCTTCGGATGCAATGAAACCTGAGAGGTTTGGCGGTGGGCAAAACTTCCGTAGATGGCAGACAAAGGTCAAGACAGAGTATGATTTCCCACGCGGAAAGGAATGCTTGGATTGATGGGATCTGAATCCAAACCTTTCGCCCGCATGGTTTTTAGTCTAACTTATATCCAAAAAAATTCCAAAAGATCTTTGAATTCCACATTCAAATTGGCCATCGCCTGAATGTGCTATACCATGTGCAAACCTTATGGTTTTGTCCAGCTGACCAAAATATCTGAAGCCCTGACAAACACCACCCGGAAGTGGAAGTGGATGGTTGCTGGCCAAACCACCCAGACGAACGATCAAACATCACAGCTGGAAACAGAAGTTACTACTAAGCAAAACCACTATAACATCAAAACAGCAACAGCAGCACATCACCAAAAATTTAACAGGATATCAACACCAGAAAATACACATAACCAGCCATCACACAAGGAACAGGATTTAAGATTGGATTGGTGGGTTGATACGGATGCCAATATTCATGCGTGTTCTGATTTGTCCTTGTTTTCTTCTTACCACACTACAAGAAAAGGGGTCCTGTTGGCACGCTCATGTAGCAATGCTTTTATAAGCGTGTCCATATTGATGTGTATAGATGCTTTTTTACACGATATTTAGAACGTCTCAATGTGATACGATATTAGACACGCTTTGAGCGATGTTAACCATGTAAAGACGTTTTTTGACATGATATTGACAACGCATCAAAGTGATACGATATTTGACACGCTTTCATCGTCACTAGCATGTAGACACGCTATAAAATGTATCAAATCGGACATCGCTAAAAATCTAAATATGCTTTGTCTGTCACTAACCACATAGTGATGCTTTTTGATACGATATCAATACCGTGTCTACGTAACACGATATTTGACATGCTTCAACCATCTCTAGCTTCTACAGACGTACTAAAACGTATTTAGCAAATCATCGCAACACATGTAGACACACTTCGAGCGTTACGATCCACATAATGATGCTTATTAGCATGATAGTGATGACATCAAAATATGACGTGATATTTGATATCAGCCGTGACCGTAATGAGCTCCTAGAGATGACTGATGTTTAGCGCTCTCGAATCATTGTATTCTTCAGGTGATTTGATCATCTATCGTCAGGGTACATATATGGTGGGAATTCTGCTCCTGTTTTCGTGACCGTGATTTCGTTGGCCGTGATGGAAAGATCTTGCTGGGGAATGGGATTTAGTAAGGACTATTTTAAAAACAAGTAACCCTACTTGTATATATACATGGATGCATATGGGCCAAAGCAAAGTGATTAACGGCTGCATGGGCCTTAATTAGTGCCTAATTCGCTGACGTTGGTGAGCCCATACGAATGCGTCAATGCGTGTCTTCTCTCGTTGCCTTCCCAATCAGATCGAGATCGTCGATCAGTCCTTATACCACGTCATCACCCCAGTCTGCATCGCCATCGCCCGCCGCACACACGTCCACAGGCCTGCGCCTTGAGTCCAGAGTAGCCGACGATCCGCGGCGCACGAGGACGCAGCACTGCAGCAAGGCAATCACGACGACAAGTGCCGTAGCCCAACGATCGAATTTGCTGAATTCTTTCAATACTGTTGCTGACGAGGCAAGGTGAGAATATTAACAATCAAAAATTATTGTATTTGGTACACTAGATTTTGGTCCAATAATTTCTTTATTTAGTGACGTATTGTATTCAATTCTCTGAAATTGCTTGAATCGTTTGCCCACAATTCTTGAATAGTCCTGAGAAAATTTGGAGATAAGCAGTTCTATGCCAAGATGTATTTTACTGCTGCTATTCGGTTGACTCTGAAAGGGAGCTTTCATTGCTGTGCCAAGAACATTATCATCGGTTCCTCTATTTCAACAATTCGATTGTGCTTAACAAAATATTATTCTGCTATTGATCAGTACTTCTAAAATTTATCGGCTATGTGTTTGTTCTGGCCGTGACTTTATCGGCTTGAATCGTTTGCCCACAATTCGATTTTTGTTTAGGGATCCCGAAGAGTAAACCCACCAGGTCCTAGTCGATCAAAAACGGTATGTTTTATTTGGCTTCTTTCTGTATAAGTTGAACATTTATAGCTCAATATAGTTCTTTTGAATTGTAGGGGAATATTGAAGTCTATCTGTTTTCACTGAGAACTAAAGATAAAGTTTTGGCTAAAGGACAGTTGGTGACCACTGATAGTAGACGAGTGATTTTGGGACACAAGCTTGGAAGTGATTTTTTTGGGGTTTATGTTGATGGTCTAGAAAATTTGACCAGAGGTAACACTGGAGAAGAGACGCTGCCTAGACCTTATGAACAAATTCGTACGATAAGAGATGCTGTTGGCTTCGTTATTGCCTGGCCCCAGACACATGTAAGTTCTAAGTTCTTTGCACAGCTTGTGGTTCACTGAAATCGTGTAATTATTGACTGAATCATCCCACATTTTAGGTTAAAAAACTTAAGAGTTCAAGTCAGACTGGTAAAAACTTGCATGGTAAGTTTCATAATTCAATTTTGGTTTATAATTGATTGAAATATCTATCCATTGATTATATATATAACATAATTTTCAGCATGATAGAAGGATCTCAATGGAATGAAGTTAGAGATAATCTGCTGATATGATGCAAGCATCAAGCTCCGAAAATTCGAAGGAGAGGGAAAGGATCAACTGAGATATTCTCAAATAATTGGGTCTCTTATGTATTTAGCTGGTGCCACCAGACCTGATATCTCCTATGCTGTGAGCAAACTTAGTCGGTTTACATCAAACCCAGGAGATGATCATTGGTA
>LAPY01001114.1:111096-124092 GCA_000970635.1 Eragrostis tef
TGGGCTTGTCTATGTCACACTCAAGCACTTGTAGGTGCAATCAGCACTGTGTTTCTGGCCCATAAAACACTCCGTTTTAGTCAGGCCTATGATACCCGATCTTTTAATCATCTGATTATGAACATACGGTCCGGATTTGATTTTACTCTATGAACTTTTCTTGACTGAAAAAACACAGTAGTCTTTTTGGAGCTTTCAACACTTCATTTTGAGCCATCCAATTTTAAGATTTATGGTGATCTACTTTATAATAACAAGAAATGTTAATCATTTTTATGGATTAAAAAACCTGGATTTTTATGACACCATCATTAACTTAAAATGTATGTCTTCATACTCAAAAGTTACACCACAATGTTTGGTATAATGTTTCTGTTAAATAAATGGATTGTAAAAGTATTATTATAAGTTATTTGTATCATGGCGTGAAAGTCATCCCGTGCTCCCAAATTTGAACTAATAAAACGACTCTGTTGACCTCCCTCCCTCTCTTTCACATGATCCACCAACAATGGCAGACACAAGCTCTAAATCCTTAAAAGGAACAATGTTCCACCAACAAGATCGAATGTTCCAGACCTAGAAATCGAATGTTCCAACGTTATAAATCAAATATTTCAGACCTAAAAATCAAATGTTCCACCATTAAAAGACAAATGTTCCTTGAAACTAATACAAATGTTTCACTGCTACAAATCGAATGTTCCAGACATAAAAATTGAATGTTCTACCATTACATGTCAGATGTTCCATGAAGCTAATACAAATGTTCTAGTAGGAAAGAAAAAAAAAAGGAAAAATAGGGGGTTGCTGATGCCGGCTAGCACGGCCGCTCAGGGTGCGGCCTTGACACCCCTCCATGGCTCCTCCAAGCGACATGGCCCCTCCATGGCGGGGGCCCGGCGATGGGATTCAGGACGCGGCGACAGTTCAGCAGGGTGAACGCGTACATGGCGGGGCAGGGGCAATCGTCTGGCAAAAGCCATTCACGCAGTAAGTTGGTTCAGGGTGGAAGTGGTTACATGTGAAGCGTGGGCGAAGGTCTGGTTTTGCCGTAGGCGGCAGCGACGGACGCCGCCTTCGTCCTCCCTCGGTAAGAAGGCGCATATATGCAATAGCTCGAATCTCAGAAATTTCGATGAAAAGAATAAATTGTCCATTAATTTTTCAGTGGCTCCCCTCAGCTAGCGTCGAAGAGCTTCACCGGTACACGGTAGTATGGTTGCCTGGAGCCGGTGTGGAGCATGACGGACCGCAGCGCCTTGCTCCTCGTGTCGATCTCAAGCATCCAATCCTTTTTGTCCTCGTAGACGATGAAGCAGACGGTGTCAGGGTCGTCGGAGCTCACGATGGGGAAACGCAAGGCCTCGCGCGGTAGACTCCCGTACGCCGGCTGTGCCCATATCTCCTCGCAGTCGAGCACGCCGTTCTTCACCCACGTCGCCGCCGGCGAGGGCAGGTTCAGTGTCCACGTGGTGACCATGAACGCGGAGCTGGAGCGCGGGCACGTGGTCCTGCCGGGCTTGCCGCAGCAGCAGCGCGGCTCGACGCCGACGAACCTCACCGCGCCGTCGCCGGCGTCGGCGACGGCCCGGGAGTGCTCCATGTTGGGCCGGCCGTAGTCGTCGGTGTCGGGGTTACCGCGGGGCACCACCACGGGAAGCGGCACGTACCGGAGCGCGAGGCTGTCGGAAGAATCGGCGTCCATGTCGCAGAGGACGAAGCCGCGGACGTAGTCGACGAAGCAGAGGAACCGGCCGGCGACCGGGACGACGGCGTCCGTCTCCCACCACCGCTGCAGCCCGTGGCGCTCCTCCTCCTGGCCGCCGCTGTTGGACGACTCGCCGCTGCCGACGCGGAGGACGCAGAGCTCGGCCGCGTCGCGCCGGTCCTGCCACCGCGGCATGTCGAGCGAGGCCACCACACGACCTCGCCGCCGCGGCGGAGGATGCCGGTGTCCTCCTTCATAAAGACGCGCGCGCTGTCAGTCGTGACCGGACACCAGCCTTGGCCACCGTCGCCGGACTCCTCGCCGTCGTCATCGTCGTCGGCCTCCTCCTCCTCGCGGTACCCGTACTCATCGTCGTCGTGCTGATGGCGCCGGCGGGGGGGGGGGGGCCCCGGGGCTCGTAGAGGAAGTAGTTGATGCAGGTGAAGTTATCCTCCCGGCGATGCTGCGCGACCACCTCGAAGAGGACGCAGTCGCCATGAGCCGCGCCGACGTTGGGTTCCTGGAAAAACTCTTCCTCCGCCGGCGAGAAGCCCGCCCAATCGTAGTCGAAGCTGGAGCTCGCCGGCGGCGGCGCCAGGTGGAAGCAGACGCGGAAGGGTTGGCCGGTGGAGGTGAAGGAGACGGCCAGGGTCTTGGCGTCCACGTCGGCAATGGGAGCGCCCTTGCTGCGCCAGGAGGCGTAGCGATGCAGCGTTGCCCAGCGTGGAGCCAACGAAGCAGAGGACTCTGTCGGCGGCTCGGGTAGGGTTTCCATGTGTGGCTCCTGCCTGGGATCGCGCCCGATGGCGGATCACGAGAAGGTGAAGAGGAATTACGGATGCGTTTTTCAGGAGGCGGAGTTCTCAGTTCGATCCGGGATCCAATGAGATCGTGATGCAACCGAAACGGACAGAGAATTGTAGAGCAGAGAGCGAACTTAATTAAATCGGTAAATCCTCTTTTACCCCCCTCAAAGGAACAATGTCCAATGATTGTACACATCTACATGAGTGATAGTATATGATATCAGCACGCCATTGGTACAAAAGAAATATAGGCATGCCACGATCACTGGGAAATTTATTCCAAAATTCAAAGGTTCAATGTTTTATCCCAACAGCAGCCTCTCTGCTGTTCTGAAAGGGGAATCAAAAACAACAACAAAAAAAAAGGGAGGTGTCTATAGCTCACCCGGGTGAAAAATTGGATCCCATCACCCAAATTTTAGACCATTGGATCAAAAATCAGATGACTCTTTTAACCATCAGATCTTGCTTTGTGGATGAGATCTAATCTCATCTGGTAGAGAAGAAAAATTCAGGTATTTTAGAGGGCCATATCACCCGAATTTTTGTTTACACCACAAATAGTCACAAATTACACCGAAATAATCATTGTAACTTTATTATAAAGCAATTGTAACTCCAGTATAAATTGACTGTAACTCGAGGCATGAGAAAAATCCGTGTATTCATGACCCTTAAAACACCCGATTTCCCATCTATACCATGTGATCATTCTTTAATGCATGCAGGTTACGAAGAAAAGGTGGAAAGTCAGAATTCGGGTGCTCGAGGCTAATTTTTCACCCGGGCAAACTTTAGCTTTTCCCTAACATTATTACAAGTACCAAAATTTTAGTTATGATTTTGAAAGAAGATACATTAAGATGACATGAATCCAGTTAACCCCTTTTTAAGCTCTAAGTAAATAGATGACCAAAAGGCTTTGACCAGGCCAGGATAACTTAAAGCCCATATCTACTCACCGGTGTCTTCGGAGTGTAAAGCCAACCCGGCACTATCTCACATCCAAACAAAGCCTCTAGATAGGCCGTATCTATATTGCCCTTAAATATAGATTGAATCAATTCCCACCCCTCCCTAATATGCAAACTTGAAACTCAGCTGTGGAATCTTAGAAGGCCCCAACAAATAAACCATGTTAAAAAATTCCAAACTAAAAGAATATCACGCAAATATAGAGAAGTGATTATATAACCTCATATTTGTTTTTGAAGTCCTCATTTGGGAGATATGAAATTGAGAAATCATGAAAGAGGGAAGAGAAAATAATGCATGCATAGTAACTTTACCCGCTTCTTCGTGACTCGTCATTTGGACATCAGATTTTTTATGCGCACATGGTATATTGCCTCCTCTAAGTGCGTGTTTTTCTCCTAGATTTTTGCTAAACTTCTAAGCATGCCTTTTCAAGATTTCATACGATTCTTTTCGCCAAAAAAAAAAAAGGTTTCATATGATTCACCTCGCCCAAAAAAAAAATGGTTTCATATGATTCCATCCAACTAGAAGGATTGGTTTCCACTAATGTCCATATACATAGATATATCTTTTTTTGTTTGTTTTGAGTTTTCCTTGTATAGTAACTCATCTAAGTTAAAATAAACTTAACCAAAAGAGGGGCAGTGAGGTTGAACACCCTAGTAGTTATAAAGGCAACACTAGATTGGAGGTAACGACACAATAATTGAGTGAGATAGCGCCCACACCGTAGATGATCTTTCACCTTATTCTAACCTTGAACCAGTGTTTTAAAGTTTGTACTATGTAGAGTACTATTTTTTCATAAGAAATAGCTTGGACGTGCACCCCAAGAAGATCCCGATATCAACTCTCGTCAATTTCTTCGAAAATTTTTGGTTAACTTCCACATGGGCAGGCCCTATAGAACCATGCAGTGGACCTTGACACCAATAATGAAGCGCCCCTGCTCTCAAGTTGCTACTGCTAACTCGTTTTCCAATGGGAACTGTTAACTGACTCTATTGCTAGCTTGGTTGTAGGAGTAATAGTACGTACTAGTAGCACTTAACCGGGGGCCATTGAGATTCCTTCCTACTTAGCTGTGTGTTTTAGTACGCCTCTTTCGTGCGGGTCACATCAGAAAACTATGCAACTCAATGGCCGGTTACTCATGTTAATGGGATTAATCATACATACCAATGCAGCAATGTTTGTCACCACCATCTTGCTGATACACCACGTTTGCATACATCAGCAAAAACTATCAGCGTTGGCCAAAAAGGCAGCTGGGAGGAACATCACGTTCAAAAGCTAGGCGCATTCGCTATTTTCTTGATGGAAGCGAGGCCACATGCATGTCTTTGGTCATGGTTAGTACCGTTAGATACTGCAGATAATATATGAGGGGAACTAGCCTATGTACTATACTAGACATCAGTGATACAATCAATCATCTGTGCAGGAGAAATATCAGACATTTTTCTTCATTTGTTTTGCTTTATTGAACACATATGTCGACGTTTGGGCTGACAATAGTTTTCTTTTGTGTAGGAACGGATCAGCTCAAATAAACAATGGTGCATCGCGTATTCAAATAAAGGCGAGATTAATGTGACTCTCCCGGTATGGCTGCTTATCTTTTTGAAATTGAAACAGTGAACAAAAAAGTGCACCCGTTGCAAGTAACTAATGCGCCCTACTACAAACTTCTAATGCGAGTGGTAGTACTAACAAGCTAATGCTAGCAATGAAATGCAATGCAATCAGTTGCAACGATCGAATAGGAGTATATAAACTTCTCGCAAAAAAAAAGAGTATATAAACTTCTACAATTCACCAACTAAACGAACCAATCCCATTTTCTTCTCGCCATGTGATGACTTGGAATAATCCATCAGGAGCTCTCAAGCCACCTCTATAATCCATCATGCAATTTTTTCACCCCTTCTATATTTTTTTTCATTATTAAACAATAAAGCTAATAAATGGGAGTATTAATTTTCAAAGGATGATCAACCGTTAGTTTAAAGATCATTTCAAAAGAAAATAAGATACGTATATGTTTTCTAGCAATATATTATTATATATGCATAGCTGAACCCTGGAATCATCTGCTACTCAATAGAATAACAGGAGCATATATGTAGTCTGTGTTTGATTAATTGATCATAGACAGTCACACATTCTCTTTACTGTTTTGTATCAATCATGACGTAGTCTAAGTTGGTAACATTTCCTCTGTCTTCATGTGAACATAGACGATACTGTCTGATTGCTAGACAACTTGGTCAGAGGAGACGGACATACAGCTGAACCTTATCAAAAAAATATTTTTTATTGCCATAAAAGGGATACGTTTGTACATTTTCAGTTAAAAAAGGGATACATTATACATATAATATATGAAAGTTCTGATTCACAAAGTGTGGCTAAGAAAATTCTTATCTGTAATATACTTAACTGGACTTTTTATAACTTTTGACTAACAAATATCAGCGTCGAACTAGAACACACAACTTAGGCATGATATACACACCAAGTGCTATTTGTAGGTCAGCATCCACACATGTGAGAGCAAGGTAACCAGCAATGGACCATGTTTGGAACTTCCTGGCTTGCTTACCAACAAATCTTCCCAGCTTGCCATCGTAGTACTCTGGCCAGCCGTCCTTGAGCAGCCTCGACTCAGCGAGCTCAATGGCACGTTTTGCCATCTGTGGCCGCCCAGTCTTGATACAGGCCGCTGTCAGCAGCCACAGAAGAACTGCATATTTAGAAGAAAGAAAACGTGAGAACTTCAAATCCGTAGTCTGTGTTTAGTTAACTGTACTGGCAAGAAAAAATCCACATTTGCATAAATCCATAGTCTGTGTTCTCACTGTAAGCAGCCACAGAAGAACAGCATATGAACAAAAAAAAATTGATAACTTCAAAGTCATGATGTTTCAGTGTTTGGTTGAAATTCCAGCTAGCTACATCGACAGGATAAATCCACATTTGCATAACCACCTCTGCACTCCTCAAGGCATAAAGAAGCAGTGAAAAAAATTCCCTAATAATCTCATTTAGCAGAAAGTATATGAAGAGTAATCCAGGATTTCTCAGATAACCTGGTTCTAAAGCCTACACAAAAATAATGTTGCCAGTTTCGGAATGACATTTTAGTTTAACCATTATCTAAAATATTGTGCTGAATGGACTTATAATCTTCATTCTGGCAACTTAATAAAATTAATTTGAACAGAAATACAAATCAAGCGACAGATCACAGATTTCAGGATATCGATATACGTTCAATCTATACAAAGTATGCTGTAGAAAGTACTGGTCTTTTTTCTAGAGAATTCTTGCAGTGAAGGTTGGTAAGCCAAATACCATCATAACTGTCAACAGATATTGAAAAGAAAACATCACCTGGCCATGATCCTCCGTTGTGGTAACTCCACCGGGTGTTCTTGGGGTCGCAGCCAGTGACAATTCTCCACTCATGATTCTCAATAGCAGGATAGCATATCTTCAAAGGCATCTCACCGACTAGCTCATCCCACCTCTCCTCAATGAGATCCATTATAGCCACTGCTTGTTCTGGAGTGGCTAGAGATGATACAATGGCAATGCAATTGCCAAGAGCAAACCACCGGAAGTCCATCATTGCAGGACTGACATTGCCAAGAAAGTAGCCTCCTCGGCATGGCATGAAATCAAATACCCAATCTGGGATTGAATCTGGTATAACATTAAACTTGTTCACAGCAGTGTGGGAATACTCTTCTGTTTTGTATCTGTATATGTTGTTCAGCTGATGAAAATCAAGCCAGAAGTAATTCCTCATGTGGTAGGTCAGGGCATGTAGCCGTTGCCCGATCTTCTCTATGAACTCCTTCCCTTCGCCATCTGGCTTAAGCATTTGGAGAGCACATCTTAAGGCCATATAGAATAGGGCCTGGATCTCAATGGGATAACCATATATACCCTGAAAATTATGTGGAGATTCATCATTTCTGATGAAAAGTAATATAAAAGTAGAAGCAGCAAGAAAACATATACGTTAGAATGCCTGTTTTGCCACTATTTACAGGGGGGAAAAGAGCATCTTTTGCATAACTGTACTGATATGGGTACATACAAAATTTTCTTAAAATTAGATTGTATGTTGTAAAAGTATATGACATCTGTAAATCTACAATGAAACCTTGAAAAATAGAAGGATACAAATCCTCATATTTGAGTTACGATGCTATCAAAATTAAAACTGTATATGAAAAAACAGGACATGGTTCTTGGTTATAAAGAACATGCAGAATCTATTAATCATGTACAAAAATGTACTGCAAAGGATATGCATCTAAATATGAATCACATCGAGACGAAATGCTCCTACCATTCGACGATCTATCATTGAGCAACCATCTGTGCAGAGCAGTGTTGGAAAAGTATCAAATCCTTCAGATAAGCAGAGATTCAGTATCAACCTCATGCATTTCTGGCACTCAGGTGATTCTGACAAACTAACATCTCCAGTATACTTTGTATATGCCCGAAGGAGAATAATCCACCAAAACCCGGAGTCTACCGGTGCCACCCTACCAATTGCACTTTCACCAAAGTCAGCAACTAAGTGTTCAGTGTTCCGGTTTTTATTACGGTCCACTTTGAAACTAGCAGGCATTGCTCCTGCTCCAAGCTTGAAACGATCTACCATTTTCTCCGAACTCTGAAGGTGAAGAGTTTTTAAGAGAAAATTCTTCACTATATCAGTCTCATTGTTCATTAGAAAAGCCAATGCGCTTGGAACAAAATCCCTCACAAAAACCTGCAGGCATGTAGCCGTTGCCCGATCTTCTCTATGAACTCCTTCCCTTCGCCATCTGGCTTAAGCATTTGGAGAGCACATCTTAATGCCAGATAGAATAGGGCCTGGATCTCAATGGGATAACCATATATACCCTGAAAATTACGTGGAGATTCATCATTTCCGATGAAAAGTAATACAAAAGTAGAAGCAGCAAGAAAACATGTACGTTAGAATGCCTGTTTTGCCACTATTTACCTGTTTGTATTCTACAGGAAAAAGCACTTTTTGCATAACTGTACTGATATGGGTACATACAATTTTTTTTTTAAAAAAAATAGATTGTATGTTGAATAAGAATATGACATCTGTAAATCTACAATGAAACCTTGAAAATTAGAAGGATACAAATCCTCATATTTGAGTTATGATGCAATCCAAATTAAAATTGTGTATGAAAAAAAAGGACATGATCCTTGGTTACAAAAGGACATGCATAATCTATTAATCATGTACTAAAATGTACTGCAAAGGATATGCATCTAAATATGAATCACGTCGAGATGAAATGCTCCTACCATTCGCCGATCTATCATTGAGCAACCATCTGTGCAGAGCAGTGTTGGAAAAGTATCAAATCCTTCAGATAAGCAGAGATTCAGTATCAACCTCATGCATTTCTGGCACTCAGGTGATTCTGACAAACTAACATCTCCGGTATACTTTGTATATGCCCGAAGGAGAATAATCCACCAAAAACCAGAGTCTACCGGTGCCACCCTACCAATTGCACTCTCACCAAAGTCAGCAACTAAGTGTTCAGTGTTCCGGTTTTTATTACGGTCCACTTTGAAACTAGCAGGCATTGCTCCTGCTCCAAGCTTGAAACGATCTACCATTTTCTCCGAACTCTGAAGGTGAAGAGTTTTTAAGAGAAAATTCTTCACTATATCAGTCTCATTGTTCATTAGAAAAGCCAATGCGCTTGGAACAAAATCCCTCACAAAAACCTGCAATTATAAGGGAATGTTTAACAATAACACAACATTAGATATCAAGTGTTTAAGGAGGAATAATAAGGAACTTAAAGTACAAGTGAATCGCAGTTAGAAAGCAATCAAATATCCCAATCCGTGATATTACATGAGGCATTTAATTGATGAATCTCAAAAGTTAAATCTTGCTGCAAGAGCTAGTAAAGCCAACATGGACGTGTTGGTGACAAAATGAAAATGTACTGTGTGAGGTCCATTTTGCAAAGGTCCCTTTTGCAAACTACATAACCTATTTTCTATACATTATGACATACATCTAACATAATAATCTGAAAAGAGCACAGCATTATGAAGCTAAAGGTTAAAAGATTCTAGTGGAATTCATCAACTGGCAAAGTAAAGGTAGCATGTCGAGCATTATATACTGTATGGGATTCACTTCTGAATCAGTACTTGATTTCTAAAATGTTCAGATAACATTATTAAAAATTATCCCAAAAAAAATTCCTTGTGTCCAGAAACTGGATTATTACCTGATCATAATTGAGCACTTCCTCAGAGGCATGATCTACGGCAGCAATCGTGCCAACTGGTTGACCACGGAAGTACACTACTGATTTCCGAAGTGCCTCCCATGCCTCATTCACTAGAGGATGCGGACCACCAAAATGCGTCCCCATCGAGAACGGCGAGTCAAAACCAGAGGGAAATGCAGGTGATTGCAAGACGCTATCAAAGCCGTCATTCTGCCGGTGGGAGAGCTCGCTCCAGGACTGTTCGTCGAATGACCTCTTCCGCTCCAAGGTAAACCTTGGCTTGTCGATAACCAGCCGTGAAAGATCGAGATTGATCTCCGCCTCCGACGCAAGGGAGACATGCGACGAGTTTCTCTTCATCCTGCTGCTTTCTGATCAAAATTGATCAGATCCTACAGAAGAATCTTTATCAGTTCAGTGCTCATTCCAGTGCCGATTTCTGACAAAATTGTTCGGGTAAGAATATGCTACACGAGGAACCGTACCGAAGAAAGAAGCACCGGATGGATCTCCGCTCCACGGAGACCGCGTCCGGGCGACGACGAGGACGGCCGCCGGAGGAGGAAGAGCCGATGGGTGGATCTGGATCGAGGTGGCGCGCAGAGTGGTGGGGAGGGACAGCCTCCAAAAATTGGGGAAGAAAATGGTGGTGTGACTTGTTCAACAGCTGGGCTCCGGGCCGGGCCTTAAAAAGACCCGTCAGAATCCTCATAAAGAAAAAAAAACGTGTATCTTATCCAAATGAAAAATTTTAGATATGTGCATGAAAAAGCTTTCCTAAATTTTTAACATAATATTTTGAAATCACATACTGCTAATCTGTTAGCTTCTATGATTGACAAATTAAACTTTTAGCTTATACGTGGTCATTGTAGCATTATCGATACTTTTATTTTGGGGGAGGGTACATGTTAAATATGCTAGTTTTAAACCTTCTTTACATACGAAAATATTTCTATATTTAATATGTACTTGTAGTAAACTTTCCTTTTTACCGGGAAATAAATGATTTGCTAAGAATCAAAAGGTTTAGGGGACGATAACGTGACCGATACTAAGATTTTATTTGCAAATCGCTTTAGGATGAGATTTCCTGGAAATTATGGTCAAGGTGAACCGCCGCCAGGCTGCTCGGCAAGTGGGCGGAGGACGGCGGCAACGTCGAGTGCGACCAACAAAATCCGAGTTGACAGAGACCCTCGGCTGCTAGTAGTTGGTGTGGCTGCTATATATGACCATGAAAGTTTAAAAGGGGAGAAAGAATTTCACTTTGCAGTCGTCATAAATTCCTTTATTTCAAAATTGAACGGACCAGAGGGGCTGGTTCGAGGTTGACTTGTGTTTGCAACTGGCATGTATGACATACACCGTTCACTATCGTGGTGTTCCAAGTTGGTATAGTAGATCATTTTTTTTCAAAGGAAAAAAAGAAATATAGTGTATTATCCACTCCAGAAATCAGAACTGGTTACTTTGCTTGTTTCACATCTCGAAAATCCAGGAATGGATAAAAATTGTGGCCTGCCATATTTCAGTCTCCCAAATATACATGACAATCTTATTTGGCAGCTGGCCTTGTCCCGGGATACTAGCTATCTCGTTTTCCAAACATATGATGCGTTTATTGCTTTGCTTGGATTATCCGCTACACACTTTTGTATGGGATCGCAAAAACTACTAGAAAATTCTCGCTTCTTTTGAAACTTTAGCTTTAAAATGAATGTATACCAGACAAACCGTGGTGCTAAACGTATAAGATATGCTAAAAGTCCTCGATGTTGATTCTTCCCCTTGGAGATCACCAAATCCTACCACCACATCCACCAAATCCGGCCGCCCCGCTGCCTGGAACCTGCAAAATGAAAAGAGGGTGACGTGGGGATCTCACCAGTGAGAGGAATCGGCATCCCGTGAGATGAATCGGAAGGGGCGGCGCGATGGCGCGGCGGGGGGGGGGCCACGAGGGCCTCGCAGCAGTGTTCCCATCTCGCCGTTCGAGTCCGAGATCCGCCGGGTGCAGTTCGAGATCTCTTCTTCATCCTTGTCCATGATGAAAAATGGATTCGCAAATTGAAACACTATGCTATTGATTAGAATGATTTGATTGTACGAAGTCCATCTGTATCATTGGTGAAGCAGATTGAAAGCTTTAGCGATGGGAGAAAGACATTTTTGCTCCTGTTCATGTCACCTGCTCGTATCAGTTTGTATGCAGCCAGGACGAGGAGCAGTGCAGGCAAGGGCCGGCCGCCGGCGGCCACGGCATCGGTGGCCCAGCTCTCTCGCTCCCGCTCGATTCCAACGGCGAGGTGCATCTCCGGCCTGCTGTTGTGCTGCAACGGGCAGCGGGCATGAGCAGAGCGGCGAGCGCGGTGGGGACGGCCTGTGCAGGCGCGTGGCGTGGGGCGGTGGGCACGAGCGGTGCGTGCCGAAAATAATCTGATTGCCAAACGCATCGCTTCTTGTGGTAGCAGATTCTGTGGACAGCTGCTTTTGGGCCAAATCTGGCTCTCCAGAGAAGCGTGCTGGATGAAAGCTGTCCCAAACAGGAAATCTATACTTTTGGGCCAAATGAGCCCCAATTGTTCCTCACTAGTTTGGGCCTCTATTGTCTCTAAAGAAACTAGTTTGGGCCTTTATCTTTTTAATCGAGTTTGGGCCTCTGGTTCATCCCATAAAAACACCGACTTTACAGCCGGCCCGGTCAATGGAATGGTCAACCAATTGACTTCGAGGCCCTGAAATGGAAACCACGACGACCCAAATGGGGGCCCACTTGCGCCGCACAAAACCCTCAACAAGAAACGGCCTCTTCCTCCTCCTGCGCGCGGCACGCACGTCTGCCCTCCCCTGCGCCATGGACGCCGGCGAGTGCTCCACCTCCAAGCCGACCCAGCCGTGCTCCACCTCCGCGTCCTCCCCGGCGGGCGCGTCCATCTGGGCGAAGCTAGGTGACTGCCCTTCCCGATCCGTTTTTATACGGGTTCCTTCTCCTGCACGTTTTCTTGATTCTCCTGTTTGGATTCTTGGGCTTGGCCCCCATTCCTGCAGTGCCATCCGATTCCACCTTCCCGGAGGTGGAGGTCGCCGAGGACGACGCCGTGGTATGCTCTCTGGTGACCCCCGCCAGGGGGGAGGAGCTCGCGTGGTGCGAAATTAGGCGCGGCGGGGACGCGTCGTCCGCCACGATTCGGAA
>LAPY01001114.1:124655-142173 GCA_000970635.1 Eragrostis tef
CGCGTCGTCCGCCACGATTCGGAACCTGAGGTACTTCCCATTTGATGATTCTTCTTGTATTCTTGGAGCGCGCATTGTGGCTAAAGATGCTCTCTTTAGGTGGTTTCACTTTTACAGTCTTCTGCGGTGTCGTGTCTCGTAAGATTGGGAGCTGCTGATGCACATTTGTTCTTTCTTTAGAGAAAAAAAATGTTTGTTAGAATGCCCGAATAAATTGGACTTATGGGGCCACTTAATAATAAGTAGTCTTATTGGAACTGTTGTGAGTTCTTAGAACGGGTGAGGGTCCAGTCTTTGCATATCTTAGTTGGTGGCCCTGCTATGTAACCTAAATGATGAAATGGCTGTGTTATTTCAAGTACTTGCCTCGTGCTTGCCTATGCTGAGCGGTGTAATATTTGTTACATTCCCTCATTCCCAAAGATGTTCACAATTATCGGCATCGCCAATGTGTGTGAGAGAGAGAGAGTTCATTATTTTTTTGTCAAATTGTAGTTTTGTTGAGGTGAGGTTCACCAATGAATTTTAGAATGCCTATGTGCCAATTCAAGAAGAAATTCTACAAATTTGGGGAGTCCGGTTGCTTAGAATAAAACATAAAATTGAACAACGCAGTCTTTATGGAGTTGAAGCCTGAGTGTTCATTACAAGTACTATTAAGTTATTTTAATGCGATTTGCCCTGAATATCTGATGAACGAAAACCATTTAAACTTAATTTAGTTTCCAGGTTTCTTAAAAATAATTTATTTGTCACGATTTCATTGTAAGTTGCACTGCGTATGCCTGAAATCATACCGATGGGCCACATGCTTATGATATCCAACTTGTACTGTATCTTTGTGAGATTGCCTTCTTATTTACCATTTTCCATATGGCGTTGATAAAGCTCGGATGCAATTATTGTTGATGGAAGAATAGTCAAACAAGAATCAGTTGACATAAAACAAGGGAGTGAGATTATATCTGGGCCTCAGAAAGAAGGTAAGATAATTTTGCAGCAAGTCTCTGTTCTGAAAAGTATACTATCTTACACATTTGTGATGCATAATAAGTTTTGAGTTGTTTGATAGCTTCCATATGACAATGAAATTAATTAGTGGGAGGTAGTTTCTTTGAATTGAATTTTTGTAAGACAATAATGTTCTTCATTTTGCTTCCAGGGCATTTGGTGTATACATTTGAAATAACAGATGCAAAGGACCATGAAAAAAATCATATCAAGGTATTCTTTTGCAATAAGTAATCATGAATAAGGATCATCTTGACACTGGAATTGCAAGTTTCTAACTTCTAGCTGAATGATGATGTCAGATTGTACTGGATATTGAGAATGCAAAATGCAGTATATGCTTGAATCTGTGGCATGATGTTGTTACGGTTGCTCCATGCCTCCACAACTTCTGGTACATTTGCCAGTTTTCTTTGCTGTTGTAGGATTCTCTAGATTTATTTTTTTCTGATCCATTGATTTTTATATGAAGCAATGGCTGCTTCTCAGAATGGTTAAGAAGGTCTTCAGCTAATTCTCGTGATAAGAGCGCTGCATGCCCACAATGTAGAACGGCAGTTCAATCGGTTGGAAGGAATCACTTCCTACACAATATTGAAGAGGCATGGCAGTTGCTGCTTATTTGTTACAGAATGATGTTTCAAAAATTGTTGTGTATCTTACAGCTGCTAGATTTCTGTGCATCTTTTCTTTTTGTAGGCTATATTGCAAGCTTTTTCGCCGCTACAGAGGTCTGACGAGGAGATTGCACTGTTAGAGTCATATGCCTCGGTTAAATCTAATATTGTGAGTCCAAAAGCTTACCAAAATAACTATTGGTCTGCCCTGTTTATATGAATGCACCAGTTACCCTACTAGTATAGTATGCCATATGTCCTACCACTGATGTTAGTGAGTGGGAAAAAAATGAAACTCTGTTGTTTGACATTTTTCCAGTTTTATTTCACAAAATGCTTGAATTCAGTTGCTTCAAACTATTCAGTGATAAAGATTTTTAGTTTTATGACTGATGATAACTTCTAAACTTTAGAAGGCTCATGGTTAAATTGCTCAATCAGCATTTGCATTTTGCAGCATCTAAATATGGTCCCATTTCTCGATGAAGTTATATACACCCATAGAATGAAACTTCAGTGAACTTTGTTATGAAATCTATTTGTTGTTTTTTCTATTGAAGCTGGTGTTAATTTCATCCCTGAACTCATCATGTGAAGTTTGGTGGTGGAATTGAGAAAATTATTACTTCAAATTGGAGTAATATAATTGCAAATTAGCGTTTTGTTGAGTTGATTCGCAAAAGATGGTACCTATGGTTTCTTTTTTTAAAAAAAAAAAAGTAGCTAATATGCCTCATCATTACATCAGACATTAATATGTGACAATTGTTATTTATTCAGCCTACTGAATTTATGGTATTTTTTATACCATACTTTCTACTACTTACAACTGTGTTCTTCTGGTATTTATATGGTCTGGCATTGTTACACCATATATCATTAGATCCAACATTAGTATGTGACAATTTTTAATTGTACGGATTAGTGAATGGTGTATTACTTGATGTATTAGATTTTGGGGAAACAGAAAAATGTATCAAGGAAACGGCCTTTGCCACGTTCAAGTGATGAAATCAACAATCATGACCTGCCATGTCCTCAATGTCGTAAGTGTGGAACTTCCATTCTGACTACTGTGCTGTTGATAAATGAGACTCACTACAGTCATCTTTAGTCTTTGTAATCTATCAAATAATAGTCAATGTAGTCATGTGACTCATGTCATGTACTATTGTTTCCTTCATTTATTGAATTGTTCTTCAGAACTGTATTATGATTCTGGTAGATCAGTGGGAGCTCTTTAACATATTGATCCTAATTTCGTCGTTTATTTATATTAATTTAGTTGGAATACGGATTTAAGGCCTGGTAGATCTGTGCTAACTTGCTAAAAAAATGGGAATATTTGTTTCATAATGCATGTTTTATATCAGCCTTTTTTCACATGAGCTGAAAGTTAGTTTTATTTAGCCTTGCACATATGTGCTATAATGTTGTTATTTTTTCTCGTACAAAGTGATGAATGTGTACTTTTTATCTCACATTAACATATAGATTATAAAAGTTTTGATGTAGCCTTCCATGTCATGCTTGGATTTTTTTATTTTTTTAATTCATTACTTCAAGTGATTATAATATTGCAGGTAATGACTTTGGTGGATTTAGATGCAGTCCGGGAGCTGCGCACTTGCAATGCAATGGATGTGGTGGCATGATGCCAGTTAGATCTAACATCAGTATACCACAAACATGTAGGTGTCACTTTTGATAATCTTATCTTCATTTCTCCTCGTTGAGGGTCATGTTTTAACTCGTTTGTGGTGTGCCTATTTTTTCCGTTTATAGTAAGGGGGCATATGTTCTGTGATGTACATCTTGGGACGGGTTCATGGCCTCTCCCATGCACATTTTCTTCTTTATGAAATGGCATGCAGGTCTCGTTCGTATTCGAGGAATTATTTCTGGGATAATCTTATCTTCTCCGAATGATAACCTCAAAAGCTGTTCATTTTTTTTTAATCTGTGATAGGACCCAAAACTGACTATTTAGTCAATTATGTACCACTAATAAGGCCGTCCCAAGAAATTGCATCCTAATGGTTCCTATGATTATGAAATTGATAGCTGTTCTTTGTATTAGTCTTGATTATAAAATTGATAGCTGTTCACCAATATGCTTGATATTAATTACTAATTAGTTTAACCAAAATTGTAAATACTTAAACATGCATGATATAATATGAGGAATATTCTCACTTGTCTCCCATGGTGTCTTTTTAATCTGGATCAGTTGCCAGATGGAAACATGTAAACCTAGTGTAAGCCGAGAGTTCCCAGGATGGATGCAAACTATTGACCTGTAATTGTGGATCCTTTTAATAAAATGGTGACAGGGAGTGTCAAAACAAAAGAGATGGATTTTAAAGTAGCACTGCAGTATGTAGTTGATTGCACCTTTCCCCAATTGAAACGTTTATGATACTTGTTCTATCCCTTGCATTGTTTGAACTTTGTTGGTGCCAAACTCCCAAACTTATGTTTGCAGGTTTGGGTTGTGATAGAGCATTTTGTGGTGCTTACTGGAGTTCGCAAGGAGTGAACTCAAGCCATTGTAATCTAATTTGCAACCAGGAAACTTTCAGAATGGTGAGTTACTCTCTGATAGCTCTTGAACCTATTGTACTGTTTCATCATCATATTGGTGATGTTTTGACATGCATACTGCATAATATTGCAGATATCTCAGCACCATATCTCAGGACTTCCTGACACAGTTCATGGGGGAAATTCATATGAAAAAGACGTAGGAATATTCCGCCATAATCATATCCATTATTGTCCAATATCCTCAATTGTACTTTCATAAATTGTGGTTTCTCCTCTTCTTGTTTTTTTCAGATTACAGACAGATGCATACAACAATCAGGCAAAACATTGCAAGCTGTAATCTCAGAGTGGATATCAAAGTTTGAGAACAGGGAACTTGGTAATTTTTTTATAATTCCCCCCCATTGAATGTTTTGTTAGTATGTGATAGTCGATTATTGTGAAACATAAATGAAAAATGAGCATCGTCTTGCAAATTATTCTTTTAGTTCTGCCACAGTTGTAAGGCATTGTCAGGAAACTGGATTCTTTGTGGTATTTGTGATCCCCAATGGCCCCCGATATGTTGACTGCATGATTTTCATGGCTTCATAGGTTGTACCAGGTGCTTTTACTTCCATTATGCTCCACTATAAATCTGTAATTGCAAGGATTCAATGCTCAGAATAGTTAAACAAGCATATAGAAGGAAGATTCTCTAGAACTCATCCTGTTCCACCAATTTTGCAATGCTTAGTATATCAATTCATATGCTGATGTGTTTGTGTAATACTGATACATTTGGTCACATATGGACATTACTCTACTTGTGTCTTATTCTATATGCCTCACTTTATAACTAATATGATGTTCTTGTTGCATACAGATCGATCAAGGTTGCAATTGAATAATGTGGAAGCAATTACTTCCAGGACATATGTTTGCAAGTAATTACTCTTTCTGAGTTCAAAAAGGACAGCATTTTATTTCTTACTGCCTTATTCGTTTTGTTGACTTCAAATGAATGCAGCCATTGCTACAACAAGTTCATTGATTTCCTGGTGTACTGGTTCCGCGTATCGACACCCAGACATGTATGTATACTGCACATGGCTACTGATAACCCCAATCAAATTCCTTTTGTTGCCTACCCCAACTTGCTTGGGACAAAAGGCTATGTTGTTGTATCTGATTTCATACTACCTCACGAAAAGAAGCCAGGTCCAACACTGGACATGGCTAAATGTGGACCCTGGCCCAGGTCCAACCTCTTTATTTTTGGATTAATATTTTTTTGAATATGAGCAAATATATAATAAAAAGTTATCAATATTTTTTTTGTCAGAAACCTCTGCCTGAGCCTAGAAAATTAGCGAGTATAAATGCTGCCCATGAACATATCTGACATATATCAACAAATGGTTTCTTTATATTCCAAAAAGTTATTCGCCAACTAAACAATCTACAATCATTCATAGCATCATGAGTATTTTATAGCAATTGGCAAGGTGGATGGTGTTGAATGCATCATGAGTATTTTATAGCAATTGGTCGGCATAACATAGCATGGTTAATCAGTTGGAGTTATCTGATTGTTTCGTGCTACATATTTTGCAATTTAACTGTCTTCTTTTCCTCCATGAATTCCTGTGTGTCTAGGAATTGCTAAATATTGTGTTTTGCTGTTAAAAACTGAAACATGTTTTAACTTATCCATAAAGTTTTGTCGCTCTTTGCCGTCTTCTTTTCCTCCATGACTCCTGGTTGAGTTGCCCAAAGAAAGAAAGAAACTAGTGCTAACGACCTAACTGTTGTCGCTTTCAGATACCTGATTAGAATAACAAATGATTGTTTGAAAATTAAGACGCTGAAAATTTTGTGTTTGTTGTTTCTAAGTTAGGTTCCAGTCTTCTCACAGAAAAGGAAAACCAAGTTAGGTTCCCGTTTAAGCCGAATCACATCTTCCTCATGCAGTAGAAACATCAACCATAAATCTATAAACATCTGGGAGCACCAGAGCACTGCCTCATTTATTTATGGTCCTGTCAGTCTTTTTAACATTGATAATGTTTGCTTTTTTCCAGCTTCTTCCACCTGATGCTGCCAACAGGGACAGTTGCTGGTATGGTTTCTTGTGCCGCACCCAGCATCATCGGCCCGACCATGCGAGGAAGCTTAACCACGTTTGTCGCCCGACAAGAGGCAATCCCTAGGCTCCCTCTTTCGTCGAGCCCATCTCCTAGTGATCAAGGTTCCCATCTTCTTTCCCGCACCCTTCTCTAGAGTATCTGTAATGGTAAGAACATGTAAACATTTTGTAAATCATGTGAAACTATTTCGCTAGTGATCTGTTGTGTGATCCACATTCCACAATGCTTGTGATTGTAATATCTTCTTTTTTCCTTCCGTTTCAGTTGATTTGCCATCTCAAGATTGCGTGTTGTTCCCGCGCTAGCAGATGTGCGACACTGCATGTTCCAGCGTGATTTTCTTGCGCATCGGTAGTGAGAGAACTGTTCCTTGTTATCAAAGAGTATGTTCAAATTCTGTTGATGTTGCCTACGCCATACACTGAGAGCACACTGCACTTGACAAGCATCGATGCAGCTGCCCCTGCCATTCTGTCGGCAGATTAGGGGATGATTGAAGTCAGCCTTCAAACATGTTTGACAGCGTTTCTCATTGATGACAGCGATGCTGCACAGGCTTCAACCCATCTTCCCCATCCTTGTCGGAGAATTGCACATATACATTCTTTTATTTCCCTTTTTCTAGTCCGTTTGGAACAAGAGAGAGTTTCCATCAAATTTCCTGGATTCCATATACATTCAAGAACTCCAAATTGTCCTATAAAAAAAACTGCAAATTGTTAGTGTTTTGCTACCGCTTGCTTGCTATGTGCATCTCCAAATTTGAACTTTCTGTTTGGTTTTAAAGCACGGGTGCACCAATAATTATGTAAAGCATGCACATTCAGAAACTTTTGGCTGAGCACAAAAGGCTCCGGAAAACCTGCAGCAAGAAAAGGGAAAGGCAACAGTATTTTTTATCTGTGACATTGATGCAGAGCCGCGCCCTCGTGGCTCCTCTGTTGTAGCGGTACTACTGTACCGGTACAGTAAACACTTCAATTCAGCATCCAAACCTCATTTGTTGACTCTAATTTTAATGAGTTAACCAAACGTTGGACATGGAACCAAAATTGGCATCAAATTCGGTGCTCTCACGGTGCTTGCCCAGCCAAAATTACCGGAGCATATGCACCGTCTTCTCCATGCACAGTGACCAAACATGCCGACGGCTTGCGTGTCGGTTCTTCCAGAATTTCTTCCATTTTCCCTACTTTTGAAGTACAATCACTTATGTAATTTGTTTGGAAGAGGCAGCGTAAACGAATTGTTCATTGGCTTATTGTAAGCGTTGTTCAGATTTGTTTATGTGGTTTCTGAAAAGCTCTTCTTGGTTCTTGTGATGATATGCTAAGTATAGGATATGAACTGATAAGAGTTGAAACATAGATGGGAGAGCCATTAGATATTGTCTTGCTGGGTTAGATGGGACTTTGTATGCCGACAACTCGTGTACAATTTTCGTCCTCAACGTGTGAAAACTGTAAAGATTGTATTACATGCTCTTCCTGACCAATTTTTTTCAACAATAATACATCAACCTTTATAAGAGGAAATCAATTCAGCTGTCCAAACTCCCAAAAAATCATAGAATTGGAATGAGTTAATAGCCATTTTGTCGTATATTTTCTACAAATATTTATGGGGTAGCAAGTATAGAGCTGAAAAAACAATAGATGATACCAGGGATAGAACAGGAAAATGATTCCTAATTTTATTCTCTCTATAAAACAGAGTATGATGATCCAAGTGCTGGTTCCGTGTCTTAGATGTTTAAGCAATGTCAGTACATGGATCATAGATATGAAAACAAAGATACCAATAGTGGTTCATCTTACAACTTAATAGACCACAACGGAATTTAAAAATACGAACATGAACTTTCTTCACTTGAGCTAAACAGGGCAGGAAAGAAACATGCATTTTTTTTGATGTGGAGAAAGAAACATGCATGATTCAGTGATACGATTTTGTGGGAGCCTAATTGTTTTCCCACAACTTTTTTCGGGGGTGATTAATTGCAATGCAAACTTGAGATGTAGAACATATCCGAATTCCAATCTAAGCAAAACGAAACACAATGGTCAGGTTGAAATATGGTAAGTACATTGTATATTCTTCTTGTTCTCTTAATAAAAGAAAAGGCCTTAGTGTTATCATTTTCGAGTCAGAATCGGTAAGATGGAACAGAGTGAAGTTATGAGAAGATGTGTTGGAATAAAAGTTACTCCCGGAGCTTGTTCAGGAATTGTCAACTTTTAATAATATTACAACATTCCTCACCAGAGCAAGGCTGACTTGAGAGACACTCATGACTCGCTCTTCCTATTCCCTAGACTGGGATTCTGACAACATGACCTCGATCGCCTTTCATCGTGATCTCCCCGAAACTGTAGGTGCCAGTCAAGGACCTTGCTGTCAGGGTCACCGTTATCACTCTCGATGCTCCTGGGAGTACTGTCAGTGCCGGAGGTGTCACCTCCAACGCAATCTTAGATGGCATTCTTGTCATGATGGTGTAGGTTTCAGTCTCGTCAGCAACACTTGTGACAGTGCGCTTCACTGTCTGCGTGCCTCTAAGTTGAGATATGGTGATTGAGGGAATGTTCAGATCATAGGGTCGTTGTTCCTTGGAGCTGGAGTTGCATGTTGAACCTGCTATGTTTGCTACTTCACTATGACTGACATCTGGGATTGAGCACAAAAATGTGATATAGTCTTCATGGGCTGCCCAAGTTTATTTAGCAAAATTAGACAGGTGAAATTGCCATCAAAATATCTTGAAATGGCTTATAAATAGAAAGTCTTGAATGGAAATATAACAACACAGGACACAGCAATCAACCAAAATAGAGCACATAAAAACTTAACTTACTTGCATCTAAAACCAGGCCCGGATCAAGGGCAGCTTTTGGGTTGACTGCCCCGCTACCACAATCAAATGGTGTGGCCCGCGAAAGTGTCATCATTTCTGATGCAGAGTATTGCTGCGCTCGAAGAGGATGGCTCCCTTTATCCAAGGTATTGGCCGTAGTCATCAAGGCAGACTTAATTGCTGAGGGACTCCACTTGGGGTTCTTCTGTTTTATTAGAGCTGCAATGCCAGCAATATGTGGTGCGGCCATGCTAGTTCCGGAAACCATTGCAAATCCTTCTCCTGGGAAATATTAGAACACAAAACATTGAGTTAGCACAATCACAGATGAAAATCCTTATGAGTCAATGATACACAAGATTTACAAAGGAAAAAAACCTACCTAAGCTGTGCTTAATTGATGAAAAGATCTACAGACTAAACTTACCAGCATAATTTAACTCATCCGTTCCATTAGGCGCCCATGCAGCCCATATAAGATTGCCAGGAGCAAGTATGTCTGGTTTAAGAACATCAGCATCTTGAAAGCTAAAATCTTTTACATCAGGCCCTCGAGAGGAGAAAATTGCAACTTGGGGAGCTGAATTGTATAGTGTTGGTGCCAGACCATTTGCTATACCCGCTGTTGCTTTGAAATCTGAAGCCCTTCCAGCCCAATCTCTTATTGTGGAAGAGTTGTAGTAGTCTATAAGATCCTACAGAGCCAAAATAATGCCATAAGATTATACTAGACAATTCATAATAAGAACCCTTCTGCTGTCTTATGTCATCCTACAAAGCAGCAAGTTACATTGTATGTTTGTTAGAATAGTTTATGTTTACATAAGATTTTGTCTCATTGTTTCATACTTCCACAAATGCTTTTCTCTATGTGGCCAATCATATGTGTATGAACCGTAAAAGACTGTATTAAAAGTACACACCTTTGTTTTACTGACATCTGTAATGAGAATCCCAGGGATACTGACAGGTACAGGATCAAATTTTGTTCCTGGGTAGCTATTCTCCACAGCAACAACAAAGCCAGCTGCACCGAGACTTCTGGCAGTCTGAGACACTTTCTTGATTGAAGCTGTCCCAGAAATGTAATTGAAAGAATAACCACACAAGAGAATTTTCCCTTGAACTTTCCTCTTATTCAAGAGTTCTGGCCTCTGACAGTCTAATGCACTGTACTTTGTAGCAGGTGAACCCAGCAGAGCATCAGCCGCAGAAATCAGGCTGAATGACTTGTTTCTATGTGTTGCAGCTGTATTCAGATATACAAATCGTCAACCACCACAAACAGAAATTGTTAGAAGTGTTCCAAAAATTAGAAGTGTTGTAGCAGTACTATAGCAAACCGACTTAGCTGGCACATTCTGGAACCTAGGAGAAGTAGCATCTGTCATGTCAGAATACCAGGACCACTCAAATGTCCCACTATCACCATCAGAGTACTATGAAATGACAACTGTTGAAAGTAACAGCGAAAAAAGGTAAAAAGTATATACATCATAAGGCTAGTGAAGAGCACCTGTTGAACTACAAAGGACGATAAACTCAAAAGGTCTCTTCGAATATCTCATCATGATGAGATAATAAAACTAACGATGTAACATGAAGCTTATATGTAAACCATTCACTCAATATAAACTAAATCCTCATGTTCAGTTTCCGCCTGTATTGTCATGTTATTTCCAACCCTGTTTATGTCTTACACGCCAAAATCATTTGGTAACCAGTTCGAGGATGAAAAACTATAAGTTAGGTGTCCTAGGATTCGCTCATCACTTGATTTCATTTTGCTAAGTTCAGTTAGTCAAGGACACCAAATTTAAGTGAACATGTGTTTGTTGAAAGATGCACCAAAAGGACTTACGTGATACTCCCAGTCCAGAAAGAAGATTCCCGTTTCCTAGAGTTAAATGATTTTTGTATCTGCGGTCATCAACTCCAGCAGCAACTGTGGTTATCCAGGGGCTGAATGACACTAGCGTTTTGGGAAATGGTCCTCCATTTCCTGCAGCTTGGGCAACAAACACCCCAGCTTTCACAGCAGAAAGAAGCGCCGCATCAAAAGGGTTCAAAAATGTAGTGCGTGTTGCTGTTGGTGGGCTGTTTGGTCCAACAGAAAGGTTGAGAATATCAACACCATCCTGAACAGCCTGCAAATGTTGATCCATGCATTAGCTACCACAAATTGGACACCTAATAGTGACTAATACTGGAGTTATCTAGCATGTCTTCTGCTCATTGTATGATGCAAACTATGAAGAATAGAACAGAAATGTATGCTCAATGTAATTATCAATTCAGCACTATAGTGGGTACTTTCTTATTTCATCTGGTAATAAAGAAAAACTTAGGTTCTAGTTTGTGACTGGTGATGTGCAACATTGTCATACATGAGAGCCAATCGAGAATAAAAGGTAATAGATCCATCTTTATTTAGAAGTAAGGATTGAGTCCTATTTAGAAACTGCAAGCTTCATAAACTTCAGTCCTGCATCACTTTGATGGTCCCCCCATACCAAGTAGCACAATCCAAATGATTTTTTTTGTCTGAAAAACCATGTCTTTTATATTATTATGGATCAGTCAACCTTAAACAAGTATTGTCAAATGGTTATATATAATGGTATCAACTGTTTGTTCGAAACATACACACACACACCCAAAAACTTTATTGCACACCAGTAAGTTCAGGTAAATTGATTCGCGTCTTACCTGATCAATAGCTGCCACAACATCGGCTACATAACCACCGAAGAGCCTGTAAAGAACCTTGTACACAGCTATCCTAACAAGCACCAACTAAATAAAGTAAGCCATTGATCATTGACAAGTACGCAAAAGGAAACTGGCTTTCACAACTGATTACAGATGAGTGCTTCTATGCCATTTCCAAACATACCTAGCGCGTGGGGCCATGCCACTTGCCTTGCCAAATTCATGGCCATGCATTCGCACCGGAATACCGTTATTTCCAGCAGCAATTGCGGCTGTATGACTGTTGAAGGATAAGATCATATTATGTGTCAGGGAAATTCTGTCATTGCCACAAGAAAACAAACAAGCAGAATTACCAATTTTGAAGAACAAGACATTTCAAATAGAGGTCTGTTTTACAGCTCCAAGCATCATGATATCAATGGGACATGTTCGGAAGTTAAAAACAGATAGGAGCTAGAGTATCATCAGGGGATAACCTTCCATGGCCATCACCATCAAGTGGAGATGCGAACTCAATATCGGGATTGAGCGCTCCAGCAGCCATCGCAGCTTTCGCAAAATGCTGGGCTCCAATAATCTTTCCATTACAGTAGCTTCTTTGTGTGACTGGATCCATCTCACATTTCCCTTTATAACGAGGAACAGGTCCATAAGGATCAGTTTTGTGGGCAGCAAAGCTCGGATGCTGGGGGTAGATTCCTGAGTCCACAAAACCAATCACAACATCTTCACCAGCTCTATCAAATCCACCACCTGTTGGCCATACCTCAGTAGGCAGACCAAGAAACTGAGGAGTGTGTGTGGTTAATTTTTGTATCTTCATGTCTCTCTCAACATGCTTAACTCCCGAGGCTTTACTCAAAATTTTGGCCTAGTGAATGGAAACAATACTGCTTCAGCCAAGATAAGAGCAAAAGACTATAGAGAATGAAAAGATATGTCCCTCTCAGCAAAATGGGGGTGTCAAATACCTGCAGTGACGTCATGTGAACTGCAAAACCATTGATAACATTATGGTAGCTATAAAGCTTCTCATAACTTCCTTCAACAAAAAGCGACTCAAGGAGCTTGTCATGGTGCCTTCGGAGATGGAGCGAGTATGATGTGACAGCCTCACTGCACAACAGAAAATTTGGAGTCAAGAAACCTTATGTGTTGCACGTGTTGCACAATCAGCACAAGTAGATTGCAAGGTAAAACTGGTGTGATTTTTCAAGGCTTTCAAATTTGACATTCGTGATTGGTGTGCTACTCAGTGAGTGTGGTTAGCATCCAACTCAGATCGTGTCCACCAAATCTTTGAAAACACATATACTAGTGGGAAAAGGTGATGTCACTTCCATTAACACATTTAATATGGAGGTACCTTACTTAGTATCAGGTTTAAAAAATATGCAATTCAATAACCAGTCATTTGTTCATAGATGAGGTGAAAAGCATCAGCAAGAGTTCGATACCTGGTAACATCCATCTCATCATCCAAATCCATCGCTCGTATAACTTCGTATAATGGACACCTAATAGTGACTAATACTGGAGTTATCTAGCATGTCTTCTGCTCATTGTATGATGCACAAACTATGAAGAATAGAACAGAAATGTATGCTCAATGTAATTATCAATTCAGCACTATAGTGGGTACTTTCTTATTTCATCTGGTAAAAAAAAAACTTAGGTTCTAGTTTGTGACTGTTGATGTGCAACATTGTCATATATGAGAGCCAATCGAGAATAAAAGGTAATAGATCCATCTTTATTTAGAAGTAAGGATTGAGTCCTATTTAGAAACTGCAAGCTTCATAAACTTCAGTCCTGCATCACTTTGATGGTCCCCCCATACCAAGTAGCACAATCCAAATGATTTTTTTTGTCTGAAAAACCATGTCTTTTATATTATTATGGATCAGTCAACCTTAAACAAGTATTGTCAAATGGTTATATATAATGGTATCAACTGTTTGTTCGAAACATACACACACACACCCAAAAACTTTATTGCACACCAGTAAGTTCAGGTAAATTGATTCGCGTCTTACCTGATCAATAGCTGCCACAACATCGGCTACATAACCACCGAAGAGCCTGTAAAGAACCTTGTACACAGCTATCCTAACAAGCACCAACTAAATAAAGTAAGCCATTGATCATTGACAAGTACGCAAAAGGAAACTGGCTTTCACAACTGATTACAGATGAGTGCTTCTATGCCATTTCCAAACATACCTAGCGCGTGGGGCCATGCCACTTGCCTTGCCAAATTCATGGCCATGCATTCGCACCGGAATACCGTTATTTCCAGCAGCAATTGCGGCTGTATGACTGTTGAAGGATAAGATCATATTATGTGTCAGGGAAATTCTGTCATTGCCACAAGAAAACAAACAAGCAGAATTACCAATTTTGAAGAACAAGACATTTCAAATAGAGGTCTGTTTTACAGCTCCAAGCATCATGATATCAATGGGACATGTTCGGAAGTTAAAAACAGATAGGAGCTAGAGTATCATCAGGGGATAACCTTCCATGGCCATCACCATCAAGTGGAGATGCGAACTCAATATCGGGATTGAGCGCTCCAGCAGCCATCGCAGCTTTCGCAAAATGCTGGGCTCCAATAATCTTTCCATTACAGTAGCTTCTTTGTGTGACTGGATCCATCTCACATTTCCCTTTATAACGAGGAACAGGTCCATAAGGATCAGTTTTGTGGGCAGCAAAGCTCGGATGCTGGGGGTAGATTCCTGAGTCCACAAAACCAATCACAACATCTTCACCAGCTCTATCAAATCCACCACCTGTTGGCCATACCTCAGTAGGCAGACCAAGAAACTGAGGAGTGTGTGTGGTTAATTTTTGTATCTTCATGTCTCTCTCAACATGCTTAACTCCCGAGGCTTTACTCAAAATTTCGGCCTAGTGAAGGGAAACAATACTGCTTCAGCCAAAATAAGAGCAAATGACTATAGAGAATGAAAAGATATGTCCCTCTCAGCAAAATGGGGGTGTCAAATACCTGCAGTGACGTCATGTGAACTGCAAAACCATTGATAACATTATGGTAGCTATAAAGCTTCTCATAACTTCCTTCAACAAAAAGCGACTCAAGGAGCTTGTCATGGTGCCTTCGGAGATGGAGCGAGTATGATGTGACAGCCTCACTGCACAACAGAAAATTTGGAGTCAAGAAACCTTACGTGTTGCACAATCAGCACAAGCAGATTGCAAGGTAAAACTGGTGTGATTTTTTGAGGCTTTCAAATTTGACATTCGTGATCGGTGTGCTATTCACTAAATGTGGTTAGCATCCAACTCAGATCGTGTCCACCAAATCTTTGAAAACACATATACTAGTGGGAAAAGGTGATGTCACTTCCATTAACACATTTAATATGGAGGTACCTTACTTAGTATCAGGTTTAAAAAATATGCAATTCAATAACCAGTCATTTGTTCATAGATGAGGTGAAAAGCATCAGCAAGAGTTCGATACCTGGTAACATCCATCTCATCATCCAAATCCATCGCGGTTGCGGGAAATCCTTCAACATCACCTCTGTAGCTCACAACTGGATCCCCTTCCATAGTCACAATGTACACATCATGTGTTCCAAGGACCATTTGTTGCACAAAGATAAGAAAACAGGCTACACCAATCCCCTTCATCTTCATTCTTCACCAGCTCTGTATGATGCACAAACTATGAAGAATAGAACAGAAATGTATGCTCAATGTAATTATCAATTCAGCACTATAGTGGGTACTTTCTTATTTCATCTGGTAATAAAGAAAAACTTAGGTTCTAGTTTGTGACTGGTGATGTGCAACATTGTCATACATGAGAGCCAATCGAGAATAAAAGGTAATAGATCCATCTTTATTTAGAAGTAAGGATTGAGTCCTATTTAGAAACTGCAAGCTTCATAAACTTCAGTCCTGCATCACTTTGATGGTCCCCCCATACCAAGTAGCACAATCCAAATGATTTTTTTTGTCTGAAAAACCATGTCTTTTATATTATTATGGATCAGTCAACCTTAAACAAGTATTGTCAAATGGTTATATCTAATGGTATCAACTGTTTGTTCGAAACATACACAAACACACAAAAAAACTTTATTGCACGCCAGTAAGTTCAGGTAAATTGATTCGCGTCTTACCTGATCAATAGCTGCCACAACATCGGCTACATAACCACCGAAGAGCCTGTAAAGAACCTTGTACACAGCTATCCTAACAAGCACCAACTAAATAAAGTAAGCCATTGATCATTGACAAGTACGCAAAAGGAAACTGGCTTTCACAACTGATTACAGATGAGTGCTTCTATGCCATTTCCAAACGTACCTAGCGCGTGGAGCCATGCCACTTGCCTTGCCAAATTCATGGCCATGCATTCGCACCGGAATACCGTTATTTCCAGCAGCAATTGCGGCTGTATGACTGTTGAGGGATAAGATCATATTATGTGTCAGGGAAATTCTGTCATTGCCACAAGAAAACAAACAAGCAGAATTACCAATTTTGAAGAACAAGACATTTCAAATAGAGGTCTGTTTTACAGCTCCAAGCATCATGATATCAATGGGACATGTTCGGAAGTTAAAAACAGATAGGAGCTAGAGTATCATCAGGGGATAACCTTCCATGGCCATCACCATCAAGTGGAGATGCGAATTCAATATCGGGATTGAGCGCTCCAGCAGCCATCGCAGCTTTCGCAAAATGCTGGGCTCCAATAATCTTTCCATTACAGTAGCTTCTTTGTGTGACTGGATCCATCTCACATTTCCCTTTATAACGAGGGAGGGGTCCATAAGGATCAGTTTTGTGGGCAGCAAAGCTCGGATGCTGGGGGTAGATTCCTGAGTCCACAAAACCAATCACAACATCTTCACCAGCTCTATCAAATCCACCACCTGTTGGCCATACCTCAGTAGGCAGACCAAGAAACTGAGGAGTGTGTGTGGTTAATTTTTGTATCTTCATGTCTCTCTCAACATGCTTAACTCCCGAGGCTTTACTCAAAATTTTGGCCTAGTGAATGGAAACAATACTGCTTCAGCCAAGATAAGAGCAAAAGACTATAGAGAATGAAAAGATATGTCCCTCTCAGCAAAATGGGGGTGTCAAATACCTGCAGTGACGTCATGTGAACTGCAAAACCATTGATAACATTATGGTAGCTATAAAGCTTCTCATAACTTCCTTCAACAAAAAGCGACTCAAGGAGCTTGTCATGGTGCCTTCGGAGATGGAGCGAGTATGATGTGACAGCCTCACTGCACAACAGAAAATTTGGAGTCAAGAAACCTTACGTGTTGCACAATCAGCACAAGCAGATTGCAAGGTAAAACTGGTGTGATTTTTTGAGGCTTTCAAATTTGACATTCGTGATCGGTGTGCTATTCACTAAATGTGGTTAGCATCCAACTCAGATCGTGTCCACCAAATCTTTGAAAACACATATACTAGTGGGAAAAGGTGATGTCACTTCCATTAACACATTTAATATGGAGGTACCTTACTTAGTATCAGGTTTAAAAAATATGCAATTCAATAACCAGTCATTTGTTCATAGATGAGGTGAAAAGCATCAGCAAGAGTTCAATACCTGGTAACATCCATCTCATCATCCAAATCCATCG
>LAPY01001115.1:0-13685 GCA_000970635.1 Eragrostis tef
GCAAACGGGCCGTGCCTTTTCGTGCCCGGGCCGGGCCGTGCTGGGCGGCCCGTTTGGCCATCACTAGATTACGGTTGTGTATGGGCCTAAAGGCACCAGGCCTAAAAGAACTATGGGCTGGAATCTCTTGCTATAGGCCGCCCAATTTGAACCGGTCATGGAATCTAGCCCAAGCTCACAAACGACAGGACGCCACTGCGTTCGGTCGGTGAACTTCTTCCGGCCAGATCGGAATCCCCGTCACGTCTCGCGCTCCCTGACCGGAAATCCTCGTCGGCCCCTCGCGTGCGGCTCCGGCGATCCGAGATGGGGAGCACCTCCTCCATGCTCACCCAGTACGACATCGAGGAGGTCCAGGACCACTGCAACCACGCCTGTGAGTCGCTACCTAACTCACGATTGATCCCCCTTCGCCTGGTGCTGTTTGCTCTGATCTGATCACGTCCTATGTTTCGCGGCGATGGGAGCTAGTCTCGCAGCAGGAGATCGTGTCCCTGTACCACCGCTTCTGCCAGCTCGACCGCAACGGTGGGGGCTTCGTCTCATCCGACGAGTTCATGTCCGTCCCGGAGTTCGCCGTCAACCCGCTCTCTCAGGTGGGCCCCGCAGCAATCTCTGAGCTCACCTCAATTCACTTGCCAGCCCGCTCCATTTCAGCTATATTCTAGCTTGGCCTGAGTATGGTCGTGGCTATAAACCATGTTACATTTTGGGTTTCTGCTAGTAAAAGAAGTGATTTGTGTGATCAAAGGGATGATAAATTCCAACTGAAGGATGTTGTGTTTTTATCAGAGGCTCCTGCGGATGCTCGACGGCCTGAACTTCAAGGAGTTTGTGGCATTTCTCTCGGCGTTTAGCCCCCACACAAGTCTGCAGCAGAAGATAGAATGTCGGTACTAGATTTTTCTTGAATTTCTCCATTAGCTTCCCGTCGTTATGTAGTACGGTCGATTTTCTAAAATCCATGTTATGTCTGATTATGCTCGTTTCTCTCTGTAGTTATTTTCAAGGTTTACGACACCGACTGCAATGGGAAGGTTGCGTTTGATGACATCTTGAGCATCTTGCGAGACATGACTGGTTCGTTTATGACTGAGCAACAGAGACAGGTTTGTACTTAGGATTTCTGGTGGCTTCTTTTGTCATGACACTTAATACTCCGGACCATTTTTGCAAATGAACCTATCATTGATTACATCTGTTGATTGAATAACTTTGATACGAGGGCCAAGCATGGAGCTTGGTTTGTCAGATGCTCCAGCTGGGAGCTCTGCCACCCGGGTTTCGATCCCTGATCAAACCCCAGGCCTCACAGCCTCCAATGGAGGCAGGGGTAAAAAAAATAACTTCGATATCTCAAATGGGAACCTCACATGTTGCTATGAGCTGGTGGTTAAGTTGTCATATCCGTTGGATGTACTCTTTTATATGGACGCTAGATCCTTTTTGAAATAGCCTTCTTTCTGTCTTTATCAATTTTTGAGGCATGTTGGATGCCCGCAGCTGTATGAATTGTGACATAAACCCATCTTAGAACTAAGTTATCAAAATGTAATGGTGTTGCTTTGCTGTTTTGTTCTGTCGTCATTTACCATCATTTGTAATGTGTTATTTGGTGCCCCTTGATTGGTTCTGCCAACTTGCGTGGTAGTCATTCCAGGTGTTTGCTTCTGCAGTGAGTTTTCACTGTTTCTGTTTCTTTTACTCACGTACAAACTCCGTTTGTGCATCACAGAGAGTATTGACGCATGTGTTGGAAGAAGCTGGCTATACAAAGGATTCACATTTCACTGTGCCAGACTTTATGAAGGTGCTTACTGAGCAGAGAATTTTTCCCGGTCGCAGAAGTAGTCGTTAGTACATCCTATTTGGTACATCATATGATTATGTTGCATATCAAAAGATAAGAGATCCATTTGATAGTACAGTTTGACTGATTTATCCATGAGCATATTAATGGTAGTTCAGAATTAAAATGTGATGGAAAGAATCCCTTTTTGCCCCCTCAATTTGTACGGACGCTTAATATCTGCACTAAACTTCCGTTTATACAGGACCAAAAGCAAGCAACTAACATCCTTAATCCTCAAAACATTAAACGCCTGGTGCTTTGCCTACATGGCACCTAATAAGTATCCAGTATCAGCTATGATTGCCACTTGTGTGCTGACATGACATTGCCTAAACAAAAAATTCGGTGAACCCGCTGGTCATTTTCTATCTTATCTTCCTCCTCTCATCCACCTGTTGACTCTATTAAATTTTTTGAGCTTTGCTACAACCAGACTACATTGCACCCTCGGTACCTGAGCCCACTACCATAGCTGTCTCCTCGCTTTGCCTCTCCTGGTATCCTTAATCAATGCCCCACTTTTCTTTTTCCCCCGCTCTCCTTCGCTGCCTCCTGGTGTTCATCTACTGCTCCCTTGTCAAAATAGTCATGCTTGACAAGACTACTATGGAAAAATACCTGCCTAGTAGGATACTAGGATGCATATAGGTAGTAGCTAACTATTGCAATTTGCATCATAAATTCAAGACTTGTTTTGTTAACCGCCTTGGAGGTTCTATAATCTCTACTGCACACTTAAAGTTTATACCTCATCAATGTTGCTACTGCGCATTCGTATGAGTGTAGTACATGATTTTAGTCTGAAGGAAGCACCTTCTCTTGCTTGATGAACTTGATTGTCATTTTCAGATTCTTGGAAATTCTGATCTCAAGATGGAGGTTGAAGTTCCTGTTGACTAATAAATACTTGCATCATCATGGCCAGAGTGTCTGTCCATTTATATTAGCTTGAGCAGATGGGTTGTCTAGATCCTTGTACTTCAAATCATGATCAAGTTGTAATCAAAGAAACATATGTATTTGCTTTTTGGAGGTTATAATTTGACTCCTACCAATGCTCGTTTCTTCATATCTATGTCATATACAGTCCCATGCTCTTTCAGATGCAGGTATCATTATCACAGTAAGGTCCACTGCCAAATATATTGAACATTTTCACATATATCCAGGGCATCATTGAGTTTAGGTTCCATAGTATTTGATGCGTTAATATCTTGACCAAGAGCTTTCTTATATATTCTTGTATATGTTGACTAAATTGTGTTAAGAGGAAAATGGTAAACAGAGGGTCTATTTCAGATAGATATTGTAGGCATATTCCATTCCATCTTCTGTCTGCCACGCCTGTGAAAGCTTAATCAGGTAGATATGGTAATGAAGTCTATTGCCAGAGGACAATGGAAAATAAAAGTGGAACTCAATTCATTATGTCAGAAAGATTAATCGGATAAGGATCTGCAACGTCATTGAGTTACTTCTGTAGCTGTGACAGTGAATCTGAGGATAGCCTCATGAGTTGTAGAATCGTAGATTTGTTCCAAGGAGGGAAAAAGAAGCCACTCCAGGTAGTTATTGTCCTTCAGATAGCCTCCAGTTTCACATCCCAAAAATAAATCACACCTTCCTCTTTTTTCTCTCTTAAGAGGAGGCATTCAAAGCTTTCTCCTATTAATAGGCATTGTCCTGTTTACCTGCAGCTTCTTACTCCCATGCAGGAGAGGATGGCACAACCATTGGAGTTTAGCAACCGAATCATCTTTTGCTCTCATTGGTGTCGTTCTTGGTGCGTTTGTTATGAGTATTCTCAATTTCCGCTTACTTTTTTCCAAGTTACATGCAATCATTAGAAATGTTTACATAGGCTTAATTGTCTTAGGAAGATCAGTTGAAAAATTGGAAGTGGGGATGCATTCTCTCGTATAACAACTGGATATTGGCATCCCATCTGTATTACAAGTTTCAGTTAACATGTATTCATTCATTGGCAAATTGTTATGTCCCTTACATGTTAATCAATTTAAGGTATTTCGTTCCAATATGTTATATTACAATTAAACCATCTCTTGTTCTGTTGTGTTTGTTTTAAAAATTCTTTTCTCTGAAAGACGTGATTCTTACTTCTTGGTAACAGCATTGCTTCATTTCTTCTTTCTCTTAAGTTGCTTGGGTAATGGATCCAGAACATCCAAATTATTGCTGTCAATTTCATGCAATAGCAAGTGGTTTCAAGGCTTAAGATGTTTCCCCTCCGTATTATTACCAATTTCAGAGTCACTTTTAGATCTCACATTACATTTGTGCTTTGGTCTCCAGGCCAAAAGGATAGATGATTCTTTAAGAGAAGAAAACATAGGCATTGAGATTCAAATCCCTGTGGTAAGAAGTCGCGCCTTCTCTGTTTGTTGTTCAACCTAACTGCTTTTATAAATTTCAATGCAAATGTTTCATTAGTACATGTGAATTGCATCTGAATTTAACACACGGTAGAAATCTTACCTTTGGCTGCCTATCATGGAAGGATAAAATGTAGAAAAAAGGGAAATTTATGCTGGTTTCAAATCAGCATAATATTGTGTAAATTATGCGTATTACAGAAACTCCTGCATGTAAAACGTACAACAATAAAACTCTTATAAACCTTCTACAGGTAACAAGGATGAAGGACCTACATTTATTTTTGAATCAGCATAAAGAGTTTGTATGCAGAAATGTCGTTGGTAGCGCTTAAAGTGATTACAGTAGGGTCCAATGCCCAGTGGTCCAAATTGTTATATTGAATTTTGTAGTCGCATTAACTTGTATTCGTTATATGGTAATTAAACCAGTTAAAAAAGATATGATGTGTCTCTACTGAAGTTAGTATCACTGTTCATGCTTTTGTAAGGGTGGACAACTGGACATATATTCTCGAGGATTAATTACTCAAAACACATAATTTCCTGTAGAACTAATGATGCAAATCTTGGATTGACGTTTTAGTTGGTGAAACAACAGAACATGCTGTCATAATTCACTGAGCTAATTATGACATACACTAGTGCCTGGTTTTGGGGACACAAAGTTAATGAACTTGTAAGATATGAAGAGTTATTCTTCGATCATAGGATTAGTCAAGTTATATTTTTTGTATTTTTTAATGTACTAATTTGCTTGTTATACATGTTTCAGAGCACTAAGTGAAGTTTTGTAAAACAGCAAGGTTGAACAAATGAATTCTGATTTTCATTTTAAGGAGAATAAGAAACATTGAATACCCAATAGGGTCCTATCGCCAAGATGGCAGAAAATGATACCGTTCAGTTGCATAGAGCAATATTTGCCCAGTATATTATGATGAAGAAGTTATTCATGGAGCTCGAGGAGGAAAGAGAGGCTTCAGCAACCGCTGCAAGCGCAGCCTTGTCACTGATTCGAAAGCTTCAGAAAGAGAAGGATGCAGAGAGAATGGAAGCATGGCAGTACAAGAGAATAGCTGAGGAAAAGATGAACCACACTGATGGAGCTCTGGAGGTTCTAAAGGAGGTGGTGGAGCAAAAGGAATCGGAGATCTCGTATCTGAAGAACCAGTTGCAAATGTATAAACACAAGCTACTGGATGCTGGTATTAATGTTTGTGATATTGCAGATGAGACAATCGCTAGTAACATACCTTTGTCTGAAAGCAACAAGGTGGAGAATCCATGTCATAGCATCAAAAGGAATTTCTCTTTGCCATCTTTACAGTTGAATAAACTATTTGCTGATACGGGCATCAACAAAAATGACGGAGGGGTGCAATCAGCAAGGAGCAGGTTAGATGATTACACACACAATGTGATTGATAATCAATGGGAGCAAGATCCCATGAAAAGTTTCTCAAAAGACATAAACTATTGTGAAAAGAACAGAGAAGAATTGAATTCTCCAAGCAGTGGTGTCTTACAGCACAGTCAGCCATTAGATGAGTCTTCGTGTTGTTCCTCGTTCTCTGCGGTGAGTCGTCAGACAGATATATGCAGGGAAAGAGAACAACAGGCCATTCAAGATGTGGTGGATACAGTACATAGTGATCAACAAAAACATTTTTGTTTGGGCTCTGAACTGGATGAAACAGCAGTTCATCCTACGAGTGATGTTTGTGCACTCCAAATTCCAGATAGAAGCAAGACAGAAACAGGTCCCTCGTGCACTGAAAATGACATAATGACCGAGGAATCAGAAATGCCTATCACTGTTGCTCCTAAAGAGCGAGGGTCCCATGCTCTATCCAGGTTTGCTGCAACAAGAAAAGTTGGATCCATGAATAATGTTGATAGACATGTTCGTATAAACACCGGAAATTCCACACCGCGAGCTGTTGTTCAGAGAAACAAATCAAGGCTGAAGCGGGTGCAAAGTGAAAAGATGATTGAGCTAAAAGACCCTAGGGCAAGCAAAGAACAAATCATAATGCTTAATGAAGTATACCAGCAGCTCAACATGATAGAATCACACATGAGACCTTCTGGTTCTCAGGAGAGCCCCCGAAATGATGCACTTGTAAGATATGAAGAGTTATTCTTCGATCATAGGATTAGTCAAGTTATATTTTTTTGTACCTTTTCTTTTGTGAATGTACTAATTTGCGTGTTCTACATGTTTCAGAGAACTAAGTGAAGTTTTGTAAAACAGCAAGGTTGAACAATGAATTCTGATTTTCATTTTAAGGAGAATAATAAACATTGAATACCCAACAGGGTCTATCGCCAAGATGGCAGAAAATGATACCGTTCAGTTGCATAGAGCAATATTTGCCCAGTATATTATGATGAAGAAGTTATTCATGGAGCTCGAGGAGGAAAGAGAGGCTTCAGCAACCGCTGCAAGCGCAGCCTTGTCACTGATTCGAAAGCTTCAGAAAGAGAAGGATGCAGAGAGAATGGAAGCATGGCAGTACAAGAGAATAGCTGAGGAAAAGATGAACCACACTGATGGAGCTCTGGAGGTTCTAAAGGAGGTGGTGGAGCAAAAGGAATCGGAGATCTCGTATCTGAAGAACCAGTTGCAAATGTATAAACACAAGCTACTGGATGCTGGTATTAATGTTTGTGATATTGCAGATGAGACAACCGCTAATAACATACCATTGTCTGAAAGCAACAAGGTGGAGAATCCATGTCATAGCATCAAAAGGAATTTCTCTCTGCCATCTTTACAGTTGAAGAAACTATTTTCTGATACGGGCATCAACAAAAATGACGGAGGGGCGCAATCAGCAAGAAGCAGGTTAGATGGTTACACACACAATGTGATTGATAATCAATGGGAGCAAGATCCCATGAAAAGTTTCTCAAAAGACATAAACTATTGTGAAAAGAACAGAGAAGAATTGAATTCTCCAAGCAGTGGTGTCTTACAGCACAGTCAGCCATTAGATGAGTCTTCGTGTTGTTCCTCGTTCTCTGCGGTGAGTCGTCAGACAGATATATGCAGGGAAAGAGAACAACAGGCCATTCAAGATGTGGTGGATACAGTACATAGTGATCAACAAAAACATTTTTGTTTGGGCTCTGAACTGGATGAAACAGCAGTTCATCCTACGAGTGATGTTTGTGCACTCCAAATTCCAGATAGAAGCAAGACAGAAACAGGTCCCTCGTGCACTGAAAATGACATAATGACCGAGGAATCAGAAATGCCTATCACTGTTGCTCCTAAAGAGCGAGGGTCCCATGCTCTATCCAGGTTTGCTGCAACAAGAAAAGTTGGATCCATGAATAATGTTGATAGACATGTTCGTATAAACACCGGAAATTCCACACCGCGAGCTGTTGTTCAGAGAAACAAATCAAGGCTGAAGCGGGTGCAAAGTGAAAAGATGATTGAGCTAAAAGACCCTAGGGCAAGCAAAGAACAAATCATAATGCTTAATGAAGTATACCAGCAGCTCAACATGATAGAATCACACATGAGACCTTCTGGTTCTCAGGAGAGCCCCCGAAATGATGCATCTCTAGATTCTGTTATGGAGGTACTTGTTTTTTTTTAAAGGTCTATTATGGCTCATTTGTTGAACTTTTGATAAAAACATTACATTATTAAATTGCAGCGTCATAATTTCAGTCTTGATCTGCTTACATAGTTCTTAATTACTTGAATTGCAGAATAAGAATTCCTGTCATTATTTTGGTAGTACACTCATAAATTATCTGAAGTGATCCTCCATTGCTTTCCACTAGTTCCCGTGAAGTGTTTACTTTCAGTTGGAACTGCTAATTTTATGCCATATGACATGCACCATATAAATCCAAATGAATTTACAGCATGTTCTTTGCTAATAATTAAGTACTCCTGCATGTTTAGCGTTGCCTTTTCATCTGTTTGCCCATGTAGAATGGAGGGAGTACATGTTTATCCTCGGGATGTAGGGACCGTTTGGCAAGGCTTGTAGTGATAAGCCAATTACAAGTAAAAACGCCGTTTGCCCATGTAGAACAGTAAAAACACTGTTCAGAGAAGGTATAAGCCATAATAAGCCAGTTTTTTTGTGGCTTTTCTGGCTTATGACCATGTAGCTACAGAGAACATTGTAGCAGTGTGCAGGCGGCTGTTTTTGATACCATGTAATACTGAGCTTACTGTTTTTGATAACGTTAAACTTTTCTTGACAGGCGGCTCTGTCCTTCTCCCTTTAGCATGGCCAGGCTTGCGCCATCTGAAGCATGTCGTGAGGCCTTCTGAAATTTGAGTTTGGAAATGGAAGCCAAAGGTTCCATACTGCAATGCAGTGTGAAACAGATACAAGCCTTTTTCCCCCTTTTTAATGTCTCCTGAGTCAACACAACACAGTGAGAACCGGGGAATTTGGTGTGGTTCACATGGTTTGTAATCTATCGGTATCTGAAAGGTGTCCATCAACGCAGCTGTTGACTCTTCCACTCTAGGCGAGGTTGTTCGTGCGGACTGAGGCCTATTGATTGGCCTATTCAGTTCATTAGTTGTACTTATTATGTACTATACTATATACAATTACATACATGAAACCTAAAAGACAAAGGCCACGCGGACAAAGGGCAGAAGCGGCCATTCTACAAATAACAATTGCTGCATTGAGGATTCATTCGCGCAGTGGCTCTCCTCACTCCTGTAGGCAAGTTTTTTTTTTTAATATATGACAACTAGAGATCGTTCTTGGAGAATCAGAGCATCTGGAGACACTACCGAAACATTTACCTAGATATCGTCCTCCAATGTCAACAACACGACATTTCCTAAGGGTAATGCTTGAACCTTCTTCTATGTGCCTTAGAAATGCTGGAATCAGGTTTATTCGATTCAGTTCTGTCTGAAAGCTTGATGAATGCAATCGAATAGCTCAATGGAGACGATATTTTGAAGAATACTGGCTTTCCCTAGAATATCCAGCTGGTCGTTGTATTCTACAGATATATTCCAAGAAATCTGTTTCCTTCCATGTTTCATGTAAACAGATAGGCTGAAGGCGAAGATGAACGATATATGTAAATTGACTGGACTTGATTAGCCATATGGTAATTGCATTGAGCCTGAAGATGATAGGCATGGATGTTTCTTGCATGGGGTAACTGAACCTGGTTAGTCGCCTAAAAACTGCCTGAAAAATTCCGTCAAATCAGTTAGTCAATTTTGCACCGTTAGTCTACGAGTAAGAATTCCAAAGCCAATTTGTGTGATGGGCACAGACAGGCTGGTCACATAAAATGGTCACGCAATGGGCGGTTGGCCGGTGACACAGGCAACTGCCAGTCTGCCAACTGCGAACTGAGAGGACTTCTCCGGCTCAACTGGTCATGACTTGTTGTAGGCTCAACTGGTCATGACTTGTTGTATGGCCGGTGTCTTTGGATTATTAATGTTCGTAGAACTAAATCAACCAACATCATGGCTGAAGAATGTAGGGACTTTCCTCTCTGCCTCAGGTCTCAGGAGTACAATGGCTCGGGTGATGGGACGCCATGCCATGATACTCCTGCTTATGGGATAAAACTAGTATCACTTAAACTGCTTGCTCGTGTCAGTTGGGTCCATGACTTTCGAAATGCTAACGAACAACGAAACAAGTTTAGAGATCGACTATGCACTTTACTCCCGATGAATTAACCATGCATTGAATAGATAGTATAATAATACACATATTTAAGTTAGAGGATATAGTTTCCCACCATGTCCTCTAAATCAAATTTTATGTGCATGTTTCCCACCATGTCCTCTACATGTTTGCCAAGTTTTATAATTTTTCAAAACTTATAAGTAGGTTTTTTAAAAGGGTTTTCACGATTCCACCGAATAAGTGGTTTGCACTGAATATTTTCCCCAGTTGTATTTGCTCAACGATAAGATAATTTGTTTGTAGAGTATTATTAGGCTTCAAAGCGGTGCATTTTCTTCTCTCCGGTTGCTTAAAAATCAATTAAGAAACATGAATTGAACAAGTCTAATCCACAACATCTGAAATTTGTTGGGATACGTTGCAAGGACGCCGCACTATCTGGTATCTAAAACTGGAACTGGTCCAGGATGTCTGTTTTCATGTCCAAATCGGTCTGCTACGCCAAATTACTCCAGTCATACAGTTACGATCATGGCTAGTAGTTGCCGCAGACATAATGAATTTTGCTGGTAGGAGTACAACTTATTATAACTTCTGACGGCCAAAATCTGTTGGCAGTTGATGAAATCAGTCATGAAGCCGTGTCCATGCTGTTGCAGGAAATTATAGCTGCATATTTATCATTTTGTTTCTTTCGAATATGTAGGCGAATTTATAAAACAAAATCTTATAGTGTACTTGAACTGACTGAAACATATGGAGCATGAATAAACTAAGAATGAATGATGGAGAAGTTGGATGGTCAACCCGTTCCAGGATCCACTGAGGCCTGCTATAGGTTAGTGATTTCACTATCTTTCGATCGCAGGAGCACTTGGTCAACTCCTGTTGAACAGCACTATGGAAACAGTTCGCCAAGATCTCACGCAAGATTGCCCAACTCGGTGCACCCTTCAAATTTTCCCTGTTTTCTTATTTTCATCCCTCCTGCATCGCCGGAAAAGGAGTTTTTTAAGGATGTCCTGTATTAATCAATGGCACTAGCATCAAACTGAGAAATTAGCTGCTTTCAGATAGCACTGGAAGTGACAAACGAAACGAGAGCCCAATAAATCATGGGCACGGTCAGAAAACCGGTGCTTGAACTGCTACCATCGCTGGTGTATGTGAAAAAAGAAGAAGAATAAAGAATCCAGCACGTTACAATTTGGTTGACCCTAATAAGCAGCCATTTATTGGTCTCGCGTTTTTCTTGATTGAAAAAGAGTTGCCCTAGGAATTTTTATACCTGAGACAGGCAGCAGTAGAACCTCTCTGTTGTTGTTTTAGTGAGGCACGGCCTTCCATTTCGGACCTGGTAACCGGCAGTGTGGCATGCACGATTTGACTCTAGCAGTCAACGTTCGATAAGTATACTGGATCGGCCGCTCGTTTTCTGCACGCCGCATCATACTCTTGGCGTTGAGATTACGAACATCTCAAATCTGCAGAATCGTTCAGGCTGCGGTTTAGTTTATCAGTGACTTGATCAGCATTTCCTGCGTGTGTGTCCAGGCAGAAGACTGCGACATTGTTTTCCGTACCCAAAGTCAAACTCCTGACGGATTGTTTCGTTTGCACGCGTAGGCTCTAGGAAAGACCACTGAGATGGCGCCAAATTTGGGAGGAGATTCGGGGGCGATGCCATGCCTCGACAGAGAACTAGCTAGCCGCCGGCAGAGAGAGAGAGAGAGAGAGAGAGAGAGAGAGAGAGAGAGAGAGAGAGAGAGAGAGAGAGAGAGAGAGAGAGAGAGAGAGAGAGAGAGAGAGAGAGAGAAGCTGGGTTAATAACTAGACAGAGGCAGCGTGCCATGTTTGAGTCATTTGGCACGCTGGCTGGCGTCGCGCTCCTCCGGACCGGAGGACCGTACCCCCAACTAATTGTGTGTGCCGGCCATCAGTCACCACCTCACTCTTGGACTGCGCGTCTTTAAAGCCACCTCGCTGCACTGCCATCTTTGGCAAGCTTATTAGTACTCGGCCACCACCGCGCGCAGCGGCCAGCCCAGCCCCGACTCCTCTCGCAAACGATGGCCAAGCCCCGCAAGAACGCCACAACGAACAACGCCGGCGCGGAGCCGAAGCCGAAGCGGGCGCGGAAGTGCGCGGCGCGGGAGAGCTCCTCCTCCTCCTCCCAGCACCAGCAGCAGCAGCAGCGCACCTCCGCGTACCGCGGCGTGACGCGGCACCGGTGGACGGGGCGGGTCGAGGCGCACCTGTGGGACAAGGACGCCTGGAACCACGACGAGGCGCGGACCAAGAAGAAGAAGGGCAAGCAAGGTTGGTGTCCGGTCCCTCGGCCGCCGCTGCCGATCATCACCTTCGATGATTTTCTTGGTGAATTCCTGAATTTCCGATAAGCGACTGACTGACCTCTCTGTGTTCGTCTCTGTGCTCCCGGCGCTTTGCTTCTCTCTGCATTCGGATTTGGCACCACGCGCGTGCGTGCAGTTTATCTCGGTAAGCAAAGCTCCTCCATCCTAACACGAAACAAACACGGCTCGTGGAGTGTTGGCATGAGCTGGTTAGTTTAGTCTTCTTCCGTGCGGATTTCGCTAACTTTTCTTGGCGTTGCAGGGGCGTACGACGAGGAGGAAGCGGCGGCGCGCGCGCACGACCTGGCGGCGCTCAAGTACTGGGGCCCCGGCACCGTGCTCAACTTCCCGGTACCATCTCCTTCCATCAATTCGGAACTCGGTGTTCTTTCGAGAACAGCTTCAGTAAATTTTTTTTTTAGAAGTGGACAGCTTCAGTAAATTTGCCGCCCGGAATTGCTTGCAGTTGTGCAGCTACGATGAAGAGCTCAAGGAAATGGAAGGGCAGACCAGGGAGGAGTACATTGGATCGGTGAGGAGGAAGAGCAGCGGGTTCTCGAGAGGGGTGTCCAAGTACAGAGGCGTTGCAAGGTTCGGTTATACTTCCGTTGCTTGCTCTGAACATTTGACTGACGAACAACCTCGAACTAATTCAGAACTGACGCTTCTTTAATTTGCAGGCATCACCACAACGGGCGATGGGAGGCACGGATCGGGCGCGTGCTGGGCAACAAGTACCTGTACCTGGGCACTTACTGTAAGTTTCTTACGAACAGACACATTCTTCCTCCCGGGTACGAATATATTCTTGTCAGCCGAGTCAGCATGACTGCATGAGTTATCCGAAAAGGCAGCTGCTTCCTGGTGTCGTGACTAGATAGGTGGCTTTTTCCCTTTGAACCATTGAAGAAACGAAGAAATTTGATTTTCGAGGGGAAAAAGGATAAAGAACTCGATTGAGATGCTCCCTTCCACGCGTTCTGGAACTTTGCTGATGTGTTGGTGTAGGCGAATAGCATGAAAAACATTTGGAGAAAGGGTGTCCTTAGAAGTCAAAAGGCGAGGCGATCTTCACACTGGTAGTGGTACAGAATTAGGCTAGCTTGAACTAGTAAAGCGCGAAAAGTAAGAATCTGAAGCTCATTTAACTGCTATTGGCTTTTTGTGATGCTTGTCACCTTCTAGAGTTCTAGTGAATGCTCCATCTGTGTAGTTCCAACTCGGCAGGGAAATTTGTGATTAATCAAAAGTTTACTAGTAGTACTTAATTAGTTGATTTCTGCCAACTCCATTTACACGACTCCACATGGCAGCAACGCAGGAGGAGGCAGCCGTGGCGTACGACATCGCCGCGATCGAGCACCGCGGCCTCACCGCCGTCACCAACTTCGACATCAGCCACTACGTCAACTGGCACCGCCGCCGCCGCTTC
>LAPY01001115.1:67777-87381 GCA_000970635.1 Eragrostis tef
TTGCTGGCCACAGCCACAAGCTCTGCTGCAAGGCAGCCACAATCCCTGACGGAGGTGACACCCTTGCCTGTTCCGCAATTGTGGCCTTCCTCCTCTTCATGTCCATCGCCTACTTCCTCACCGTGACCATGGTGTACTGGAGCTTATTGTCATCTCCAACCCGGGCCAACCTGATCCCTCACCATACTTGCTCCATCCAAGGCCGTGTATGAACGAAGAGGAGCTTTGGTCATATGTGTTTTTCAACTACATATTTTTTACGCATGAGTCACGAGAGAGTTCGAGTTAAGTAATACTACGCAGTCATGCATGCATGGTGTGCTCTGTTGTGTTCTAAAATCTACTAGTAGTACATAGAGGGGGCTTTTGTCGCGCCACGTGTTCTGCCTGCTTACATGTGTGTGTGAGCTGATGCATGCATAGTGTTTCCGGGTTACAGCACTTTGATACTTAAACCTTTGTAAACGAATCCCCTGGAAATGAACAAGAAAAAGGTATATCAAGTCTCTGGCGCATTGTTGGTGTGTGCTGTTTGGGGTTGTTTGGAACTCACGAATTTGATAGGAACATGTTCTTTCTCAAAATTGGAGGAAACATTCAGCGTCGTACCAAATGATGTCTTTTTGTTGTGCACGCAGGTGGTGCGCGTTTTGGTTCAACAAAAAGACATGACGTAATTACCGAGCTCTTGATCAGAGAAGTGGTTTTGAAACACTACGCGTGTGGGCTGTCTTGCTGACAACTTTCCTTCCTTTATTTGGTCTCCCAACGAGCGGCCCAGTTCACCTCGGTAACACTAAGTCAAAAATGGATAGAATTCCAACGAGCGGCCCAGTCCACAGCAGTTGGGCCGGATAAGCAACAGTTCGTCCATGGTATGACACCTCTCACACTAGACCTCCTCCCTGTGAAAGGGGTCTTCGCCTAGTGGTTAAGACACCCGAGTAGCATCTTTGAGGTCCTGTCGGTGGGAGCGAATTTTCTAGGATTTACTGGCATTATGCGTAAGTGGTAAGCGGCGTTCCCGTCAACAACGAGGCGACTTTGGTGACTTCGGAAATCTCCAGATCTGCCGGGTGCTCAGTCCTTCGAAGGTGCTCATAGAGATAGAATTTGCGTACGTATGTTCATAGAGATGAGTGTGCGTGCGTGTTGTGAGCGTCTGCGTTGTAGTGTGTAATTCTTAAAAAAAAAAAACTAGACCTCCTCCCTCCCCTCAAAAAAAAATAGACCTCCTCCCGGTCACCTCGAGACGTCGACTAGCTGAGCTACGCGTGACGCGAACAGTAGTCAACACACAAGTCGGTCTCCTCCATGTTGACCCGCTAAGTCGCCATGGCACCCTCCAAGAAGCCAATTGGTTCAGACTCCAGAGTCGTGAGCCCGCCCAGCTACGGGTGCAGCGAGCAGGCCCGCAGGGCCCCCTCACGATTGCGCGTGCCGCCGTGGAGAGCGCACGGCCGCGGGTTGGAGTCAAGCCATTGTAGGAAGTCAAGCTCGCAAACTGATCCGAACTCGTGATCCGTACTCGGCCGAGGGTGCGTCGTCGAGCAGGGTACATCCCGATTGCGCGTGGCGTGGAGAGCACACGGCCGGGCCCCGGCGACGTGTCCCTCGAGCCGGTTGCTGCCGCTCGCAGGTTCGCAGCGCCCATACGTTTCCCCCTCTCGCACACGGGAGACAAACCCACGAAACTTCTTCCCGTGCCGCGCGTCCATCCACTGCCCCTACAAATACGCACCCAAACAACCGCAGAAACTCGACGACAGCCGCACAGCACGTCGTCACAGAGAAAAATCACGAGTTCACTCACGCCGCGACCTCACCTGACTGAAACCGTCGCATCGCAGCGCGCGAGCTAGGTAGCTAGCCAGCTCACGGCAGGCCGTCGGCCAGGCCATGGCGTTCCGTCTGAGCAACAAAGTGATCGGGTTCCTGAACCTGGTCACGTTCCTGCTGTCCATCCCGGTGCTGGGCGCGGGCATCTGGCTGCGCACGCGCGGCGACGGCACCGCGTGCGACCACGCCCTCTCCACCCCTGCCATCGCGCTCGGGGCCGCGCTCATGGCCGCCTCCCTGGCGGGGCTCGTCGGCGCCTGCTGCCGCGTCACCTGGCTGCTCTGGCTCTACCTCCTCGCCATGCTCGCCCTCATCGTCGCGCTCCTCTGCTCCACCGCCTTCGCCTTCGCCGTCACCAACCGGGGAGCCGGGGAGGCCGTGTCCGGCGCCGGGTACAGGGAGTACAGCCTCGGCGACCACTCCACCTGGCTGCAGCGCCACGTCGAGAGCGTCCGGAACTGGGCCAGGATCCGCGACTGCCTCGCCGGCGCCGACGCGTGCGCGTGCAAGGCCGGCGTGGTGGACGCGCTCAAACGGGGCTGGAAGCGCGCCGCCGTCGTCAACGTCGTCTTCCTCGTCTTCATCGTCGTCGTCTACGCCGTCGGGTGCTGCGCGTTCAGGAACAGCCGACGGGACAACTACGCTTACCACAGCGGCGGCGGATGGAAGCGGGGCGGACACGCTTGATTGATTCAGCTATTAACCAGGGGGACAATCAGCAGCATCGGTTTTAGTCTGTTAGATTAGTTTGTGCATGAGAGTACGCCTTCGTGCGATTACTTAGCTGTCTGTATGATCAGGGGTAGGCTCAGTATGTTGTTCTGTTCTTCAGTGACATGATACACTGTATCTCGTGTATGTATATATATCCTCCGATATTTCCTTCATTACAGGCTTTACAGCACTAATATTTCGCTGGCTATTCTTTCGAAGATGATAACTGTGTCATGTCTCGAGAACAGCCAATTCGCCAATGGCAGCTTCTAGGTGGGAGAGGCACTCCAAATATGAGACTGAACAAAGTGGACAACAATTCTGCTTACAGCTGCTCTACTAAACACACCACACCACAAGAACCGAACACATTTGAAACTAATTGTGTTGTAGACGTGTTCGCAAGAGATTGACCGTTGCACGGCATATATTACCGAGAAGAGTCAAGTGCAACTCAGAGCAACTCCATCAGACAAAGAACACACCATACTTCGGCCTATATCGGACATGTATAAAGCACACAACGAAAGCACAAGATGACAGAAACTACGTCTTCGAATTGAATAAGAGTACTGAACATTTACGGATCAAGACAGAGATACATAGGGTAATCTAAAAGTAACATGCTGCTGCCCAAGTTCAAGAGCTCAGGACAATCAAACAGAGTCGCACATATTACATGGGTGAGAAACCTAGCCTGGTTCTTCAATAGCAAACTACTAGAGCCGAACATAAGTTTCTCTGGTGGTAAGTCATGTACCAGGTCCTCAGTCTTCGTCTCTCTCAGGAGGGAGACCACAAGGAAGCAGCATTTTCTGCAATGAAGAAACAGTGGATAAATAAATTTAGGTTTAGTACCCCATTGATGCATTTGCATGTTAATAGTTGGTGTAAACTTCAAACATAGCCCCTGCCTACAGGCGATGGCTAAATATTGAAAAACTCAAAGCCAAACTCATGGTTCCAGGCTACACTTAAAGCTAGCTAAATCGAACAACAATCCAATAAAACTTCAATGAGGACTATTGCACTAGGGGCTGATTAGAAAATTTTGTATTATTAAGTCTGTTTTTCAGGTTCAATCTAAGTAAAATAGTTAATTTCCACACTAAGCTGACAAAACTGAAGCCTAAATGGCTGGGGGGTGAATCTTGAAAAAAAAATTCGAGGATTTGCACTTAATACCTCACTAGCAAACCACCTCAACTACCAATTGATTACACATTGTTAGACACTACAACAACATTACAAATATGTAATGATCCATGAGTACAATCCCCAGCTGTATTGACTTAAGCGGTTGATTCAGTTAAGAGCTAGTACTTCCTCTGTTCAAAATAATTGCACTTCTAGTTTTGGTCAAAGTCAAGCATTGCTATCTTTGACTAACAATTTGTTGATTTCTACAAATTTGTATAGTTTAACAGTATGCAAATTATATATTACGAAAACATTTCGCATGGTGTTTTGAAAAACATAGGAATCGTTAGCTACTACATGACCAAATTCAGAATTGCAATTATCTTGAACCAGGAGTATCTGGCTGTTGTTACTTACAGCAATAAGCTACGTATTACGTGTAATAAAGTAATTCTTAACAAACTATGTAACTGACAGTTTGTACTAATAGTCTCTAACAATGAGGACAGAAAAACGGCAATGGAGTATATATCTCTAACTAACTCTACTAAATCATCTAATAATTATATTACAGGGACAGAAAGCTCGTGGTCGTGGTTGATTTGATAGCATCATGAAAACAACCTTCACGTGCTACAGCAGCTAGTTTCTGACGAGTTATATTGGGGTTCAGTATCCTTAACCAGATGGGAATTGCTGGTGCAGCATAAAGCAGCTAATATTTAGGAACTTGAAGCGGCGATACACCCTACTTGCATGTACATAAAAGCACTATATAAAACTACTGAAGAGAGAAGAAAACAAAACAAGACTAACAGCCAACCAAGGCAATGCCCCAAATAAGAGATATAATTATATAGTCTACACCACGACCTATGCCCCAGATTTGTTTACACAATTTTCAATTATATAACCTGGTAGAAGAGTTAGACAAGCTGCCCAACATACCTGCATAAAGTTGTAACGCTCTCTTCCAATTGATTCATTTTCAGCAATGGCAAAATATGCCAACATTGGATAGTGCCCAATATATGAGGCATAGCTGTCCCTCTGTATATTTACAGCCCATTCACTGAAAATAAAGAAAATATTAGGTGTTTCGTCTTATGAGTTAGTGACTTGTTAGACAACTTCAGCAATGAAAAACAAGATACTGACAATCTGGTCAGGTCAGCGTGCCCAGTACCAACATATTTGGCTTGAAGATGCTCAAGCTGAGAGTTGATGTTGAACCTGTCGCTAGCCTATAAAAAAGGGCATTATGTTACAAATATTGCGGTCAAATAAGTCATAGAACAACCTATCTAGAGCAATAGAAAAATGATATACTACAATCCAGTCAAATTAAAGCAAAACATGAAATAGAATATCTAGCCATTGAAGACGACCAGGCAATAGTCGGTGCAGTTTCATCAATAAGACAAGCAGAGAAATAAATAAATGATACGGATAATTCTAGATATGTAACAGCAAGACAACTTCAGCAAATAATCAATAAGCTTAAAAAGAATCTCAGCAGTTACAACATTAGGTTCCTGAGGTATTACACAATTATGTGTTCTTCAGGTGGCTATCAAGATGCTTGACCACCCTAGATTATGCGGAATAACATACTTTTGATAGTTCTACTTCACACGAAACCAGGAGAAATCAGTGCAGGCAATACAATAAGAGCACATTTAACACATAATCAAGGATGACACGAGCGTTACAGCACGGCCAGGAAAATGACAAGCAGCATGACGGAACATGCCGTGATAGACTAGTATTTCAATTTTGGATAGAAAACTGACGACTTGGACCAAGCAAATGAATACGGTTCTACAGGGGGATCTCCAAACATTTGCACAACCTCCAATTCATCAGGAACCAAGGTTGACTTCACTACATTTGCACCCTCTATCTGCACGGCTAGGCAAATCGTCCATGTTTCCAACAGCACACTAAAGGTTCTATAATTTCTAAACAGGTTCGATGTAAATACTATGTCGAAAAAGGATGTGCCCAGGGATAGTTGAACTAGCAGCAGAAATAAAACGCCCACAAAAATCTGTTTGACAATTGGCGCAGACAAGGTAACAAACTAATCAATATGAGAGATATAGGTCACTGACTACCAACCTGCATGGTGGCCGATTGCTTTGGTCCGTCAGCTCGATGAGAGAGCTCGAAACTCCAGAATCAGAACACCACCTATAAGCCAAAGGGGAGGGGGAATACGTTAGTCAGGACCGAATCCATGACAAGACAGCATGGCACGAGCTCAAACTCAACATGGTATGATAAGAGCAACCATCACAGCAATTAATCGAGATTCGAATCACTCCGGCGCTCAACCCACTAGATCTGATGGGGGGAAAATTGACGTCAGAGCCAACCTGGTGCTGCGGGACAGAGGGCCGCTTGGCCTGGACGGCGCGGCGTTGTCGCGCTACGGTCGGGAGAAGGGAGGGGCCGGCGCCGCAGCGGCTCGGCGGAGGCGGCGGAGTGGGAGCGGGACTGCGGGAGCGGGAGGAGATCGGGGGAGTTGCGCAGCTGCCGCCGCACTCGGACTCGTCGGGAACTTGCGGAGTCGCGGTACGAGGAAACGACGGTTCCGCCGTGGGGGCCGTCCTGGGCTGGGCCCTACTGCTTCTCAGGTAGATGGGCCGTTTAGTTCTGGACCGAGTTTGAGCAGATCGGCTGGAATATTCCCATTTTGAGGCCTGTTGAATCATACCCAAGCAATGGGCTTGAGACGGGATATTCCCGTTCCTAGGCCCATTATACTCAGGAAACATTCAGCCCACTACTTGGCCTATCAGGCAAGCCCACCACTAAACCCTAATTCTCCAACCCGGTCAGCCGGCGAGTCCCCAGCCCGGCGCCGTCGCGTACTCGCCGGCCGAACACTTCCGCCACCCTCCGCCTGGCCTCGTCCCCAGCCGGCCGTGGCCCTCCTAGACCGGAAACATTTCGCCCTCAAGGCTCTCCCCCATCCCAATGCTCTCGCGTGGGCATCTCAAGCGCGCCGCCTCTTCCTCGCCGGCGCGGGAGCTCCGGCGAGATCCTTCCACGCCCAACCCTACCAAGGTAAACAAACTCTATCCTCCTCCGCCTCATAAAACCCATCTTGCGGTGCGTTGATGATTGGAGTTGATTCCCGCGGCCCAGCCAAGGTGGGCGTCGTGGATTTCCTGAACGGCATGGGGAAGGGCGTCGAGACGCACGCCGCGAAGCTTGATCAGGCGGTCGGCGGCGACCTTCAGTGGCTCCTTGAGACCCGCACGCTAAGGCTCAAGAAGCTTGGGCTGCTTGGCATCCCCTGCAAGCATGTACGTCACCAATCGTCTTCTTGTAATTTGAGTGTCTGTCTGCTGCAGTTATTTTTCATGCTCATGGCTGGATCTTTTAGCATCTCGTCATGGCAATGTTGCTATTGTTCAGGTTCTGTTGTCTAATCCTGTAATGCTTACGTCGAATCATTGGATTGTTTCATATACTGTGAGTTCCTACAGTGTTTTCTGCTTGAGATTCGAAGCACGTTATCCATATAGCTTGGTTGTCTAATATATGTTAGAAGTATCCCCCTAGGGTGTACTGTGCGCATTTCTATATCGAGGGGCTGTGAGAAATAAAAACTATAATGTTTGCTTCGGTTCTCGTGACAAACATGCTAGGCTGAATAATTTCCTTAGGTGAAATTTCTGGCTCCGAGTAATAGAAGCATATGATTTGGCAATGCCTTGGATGCAACATTGAATTTTGATGAGCTGAAAGAATAAAAGATCAATATTGGCATTGTAACATTATCTAGAATAGTAAACGGAAAATTTGATAAGATTGTGTGTTTCCTTTGTGATATGCTTTTTTTTTATGAAGCTCTCCTGTTAGGATTATGTTACTAATATTTCTGAACCAATATATCTTGAGTGCACAAGGACCCAAATTTTGCTTGTAAGACTGTTGCAAGGAACATGAACATCAAGAATATGTTTTGTTGTTACATTGCCACTTTGAGGAGTGTTTAATTTAATGTGGGCGTCCATTCTAATATGAGCTTGTGAAATCAGTGAATGCCAATAACGTTTGGGATTCCATTCAGTTTTATTTGAGTTCAAATGTTCAAGTTGCATCAGGGCATCAGCAATTGGATTCGAAAATTAAGTTTAAACCATTGCAAGTCATTTTTTATTATGAGTGAGTTAGTTGCAAAGCATTCAAATGCCATCACATTATAATTGTCACGTTGAGGTTTATTTTGTTTGATGTGGGCGTCCATTCTAATATGGGTTTGTGAAATTGTACTTTAGATCAGTGAATCAATAATGGTTTCCATTCAATTATGTTTGAGGTCAAATTTTGAAGCTGCATCGGGGGCCTCAGGGCATCAGTCACAGGACTGGAAAATTAAGTTATAAACCGTTTTTTAGGGAAATACAACAAGTGAAACCCCTGCTGTGAAGTTATAAACCATTTCAAGTCATTTTTTTTAATCAGTGGCTTAAGTGCAAAGCATTTAAAAGTTATCACATTACTGGAGTATTATTCAGTTGGATGATCAGGGATTCAGGATGTTGCCCGGGAAATGTACTGCCATAAATTTTTTGTCGATACATTTAGCACATCCTTACTTTCATTTCACATGCTAGATATTTTCAGTTCCGATGTAAGGAATACTGCAAGTAATGTTTCAGATAGGCATCTACAATTGTCTATGCAACTACTGAAATGGTGTCAAGTTACTTTACATATTGAGGTTGCCAACCTATTTAAGCCGTTATTTGTGCCACAAGTCTTTCATGGTTTAGGGACACATATTTCTGGGTACTAGCATTGCAAATTTTTAACTGTCATTTGATTGCGATGATGTTTAGACAAAATTACTGTTTGTCTATTTTTTTTTAAAAAAACGGTTGAACAGAAGGAGAGGCTCCCACTGTGCTTTATTGAATAAAATAATCTGGCAACTGCCAGGAAAATTACACGCAAAAAAGGAAGTAAAGGGAGAGGAGCTTAGCCCCAAGAAAACTTACTAACTAGGTATTAGTGCTTGTGTGTGAGGTACTGTTTGTCTAAACTGGTTTCATTTTAGTTATTTAATACTTATTTGTGAGTGCCAGGTACATCATGCTTTCAGTATGTCTAAACAAATTTGCAGTCTCCACTGGAAGTTTATTGTTCAAATTCAGGGAAAACTTTCAGTATGTCGACTAAGTTCAGAAAAATATAGTTTTACATAAAAATCTGAGACCGATGCGAACTATGGTTGATTTATCTTTACGAGTGCTCTTTGTGCTTTCTATTATTTATTATGGGTTAGGACGTGTAGGATCTTGACCTAAACATCCCTCTTGTTCTTTGGGATATATTCGGCTTTTTAGTTTCATATATATTTATGTTTTATCTTAGCATTGAGAATCAGTAAGGTTGCTTAACTTACGAATTTATTCCTTGTATTTTAAGTTTTTACCTACTATGCAGAGAAAGTTGATTTTGAGTTTTGCGCACAAGTATCGTGTTGATCTCTGGAAGCCCCAAGCAGAACCCAAGAAAATTTGAATGAAGTTGTTCTTTGAAAACAGTTTGCTACTTTTGGATGCAAGCATATTTGAGATATTGATTAGTTCCACCATCTTAGTGTTCCTCTGGTCATGCTTGTTTGCAGCAGTTGAATATAATTTGCAAGCCACCCACCAGCTGCAACTTCACCTGCGGCACGGAGTGGACCAAGACTGCATCGGCGGACCTGGACTGCAGCCCGTGAAGCAACGATGAGGACAAGCTCTGTTACGGCTGCAGGTCATGCAAGGCCAGTGTCATGGAGGTGCTTAAGCGAGACTGGAAGCGTGCTGCCGTCGTCAACATTGTCTTCCTCATGTTCATCATCGTCGTGTACTGCTGCGCATTCAGGAACAGCCGCCGGGACAACTACGCTTACCACAGTGGCGACGGATGGAAGCGATGGAAGCAGGGCTGAAATGCATGATTCAGCTACTAACCAGGTAGAGAATCACCACCAGCAGCTGCGGCTTCAAGTTTCTTATTGTCAGTTTTAGTTTAGTTTAGGTTGTCTGTATGATCAGGGGTAGGCTCTGTACTGTTCTGTTCTGTCGTACGTCATCTATGATTTCACACAAGTAATTAGTGATTGGCCACATTGTGATCCGACCTTTTTAATCCTGTCCTGCCCTGTGACACCTTGTTGGTGACGGGCCACACCTTGCCCTTCACCAAGGTGTGTGTCATATCACTGTTTGCTATGTAATAAGTTGGTCCATTGGTACATCTTCTATTGTTTCTCTACTCCCACTTGAGTATTTATGGTTAGGTTGCAAGTAACATGTTAGTGCACGAGGGAAATACCGAATGTTAGTGCTCGGGCAGTCAGGCTACAATGACGCTAAACTGAACTTGTTCACCGAGGACTTGGCATTTTACCTGTTTGATGAACATTTTGGCTCAATATTTATGAGGAGAATTTTTCATTTTACCCTGTTTTGGTATGTAGTACATTGTCAAGGTTTGGCAGGTGTATCTACAATGTTGAAAAATGGTTCTTGGCATGGGGGATCAAATTACCTTTTGCGCATGATAATACCTTTATGATGATTTGCTAAAAAAGTGTTTTCTGTTTTCCAGATTTATGTGATGTTTGTAATGAGGGGGGGAAGGCATTGTTCCTGAGCTTTCTTCTTGTGACTGGAAAATGACTTTGGAGGAGGTTGCCTCCTGTTAATCATTGACAGTTGGATTTATCGTGCAGTAATTCAGGCGCCGGCCGCTCTGTCGGGCCCAATAAAACCGAAATCCGATGGGAGGCGCCACGTCGCAGGAGCACGCCCGGGAGCCGCATCCACCATATACATGAGTCGAGTTGAACTCGAAGTCGTACGTGAGTTGAACTCGAGCTCGCACGAGAAATGAGAAACGCATAGGAGTAGGAAAGGCAGACGCAGGCGAACTCGCTCGATGTGTGATACCGTGACCGGCAGGAATAGATAGGAGTTAATCAATCAAATAAAAGTAAGGGGAAGTTTTCCCCCTCCACGGAAACAGTTCCGAGGGATACAAGAAACCGATTCGAAGATTAGGCATTGAATTGGCTGTTTATTTGGGGAAGGCACCCTGGCGTCTCTCCCTCAAAAAAAAGGCACCCTGGCGTCTCCATATATACGCTCTGGAGTCCTCATTTTTTGTTTTCTTTTGACGAGTCCTCTTTGACCCGTCCCAATTCATGGAGCTCGACATAGTAGCCGGGGGCCCTAAGAGGCACAAGAGAGCGATCAACCTCCCCGACGAGATAGTTAACGAGATACTGCTGCTGCTCCCAGCCAGATCAGTGCTCCGCTTTCGCGCTGTCTGTCGCCAATGGGCCGCGCACCTTTCCTCGCCTGGTTTCACAGCCCGCCGGATGAGCAAGCTCGTCGTCTTCGGCGCGTCCCCCGGCCACCTCTCCACGGCCTTCTACTCCTGCAGCAGTCAAGGAGACGCCGCCACCGACACACTCTTCACCGTGGACGGCCTGCGCGCCGACTTCGTATCCCTGTCGAGCAGGCCGTCGCGAGGCCTCGTGCTCTTCCGGGATACCCGCACCGTTAGCGGCGACTATTGGGTGTGCAACCCCAGCACCGGCGAGTGCAGGGCTCTGCCTCGGCAGCGGCCCAGGGGCATGATCAGGATGTCAAGCGCCGGCCTGATCGTTGATGACCGAACGAAAGATTGCAAGGCAGTCCACCTCTTCATCACGAAATATACGGGCTTGGAGTGCGAGGTTTACACGCTCGGCGACTCCGAATGCCGGTGGAGGCCCCCCACAACAGACATACAGTCGCTTGGGATAAATAAGAGAAACATGATTGTGAGCGCGTTGAAAACTGAGGATGCGGTGACCAAGGTGCCTCCGGTGCCCGCGGATGGATGCTTGCATTGGCTGATTTATCCCAGCTACAGCGAAAGCCGCGATGTCATCCTCCGCTTCTCTGCAACCGATGAGAGCTTCGACTTCGTTGCTGCACCGCCTGTCAGCATGGGTGAGGTTGCCACATGGGAGGAGCACTCGCCGGCTGTCCTTTTTCACCTAGCTGAGATCAAAGGCTCGTTATGCATGGTCCATGACCTCCGTCGTCGGCACCCGGGCTACGGTGGAGGCTCGCTGGACGTCTGGGTGCTGAGGGACTGTATTGGTGTCGGTCGCGTATGGTCGCTGGATTATCGCATCGCTGTCGGATCTCTCTTGGCACAAGACGTACATAGTCCTCGGTTTATCACTGTTCTTGGATGCTACGTTGGCGGGGTCTCATGCGAGCAAGACGAGAAGTTACTGGTTGCTACCTCAGAGCACAAGGTCTATGCTTACATGCCAGATACAGGGCGTGTCAAAATAGTTTTCTCTGCCGAAGACACTGCCATTGGCTTGCAGAAGGAGGCGGTTGCAGGCCTTTGCCTTGGCATATACGAGGACAGTCTGGTCAAAATCGAGTGTGAACGTCACCGCCGTGAAATGGAAGTGTCATCAGCGGTGAGAGAGGTACTGTTGCGGCTCCCGTTGAAGTCGATTGCGCAATCCATGCTAGTTTGCAGGGAGTTGTGTACGCTGATCGAGAGCGAGAGCTTTGTTGCCACACAAATGTCCATGAAAAGGTCCGTGAGCATCTTGATGGCAACCGATGGGCGTGCTCGACGCGCTTTCTTTCATTTCGCTCCACTGGAGAATTGGATTGATCAAGCTAGTAATCTTGGTCTTCCTGGCAGTAGTCATATCAATGGCAAGATCATTTGCTCCAAGCCTTGCAACGGTCTCAACCTGATCAGCACCAGCAGCGATTATTACCTATGCAACCCCTACACCGGCGCCGTCCAGTGCCTAGGCGTTCGTGGCAGGTCGTTCTGCAATCCACGGTTCACTAATGGCAAGCAGCTCGGTGGTCACGCCTTCACTGTCGGCAGAAATATCGGGTTCGGCTTCGATCTCTCCACGGGAGAGCATGTTGCGGTTGAGATCGGTCACCTGCACGGCACTCTGGCGTGCATGGTGAAGACAAGCGAATCGGATGCCTGGACTTGCGTCGGAACACCCCCAATGGCAGTGACTGATATGCCGCCCGCGCATGTCGATGGGACACTTTACTGGATGGGCGAGCAGATGCAGGCATGCATTGTCATCGTTGCGTTTGACATCACCAGGCGGGTGTTTAGGGTCCTCCCATACGAACAACCAATGATGTTGCAGAACAAAGATCATGGAGCATTCCTCGTGGAGCTTAACGGTAAGCTATCACTAGTACTGGCAGACCACGTGGCTGAAGAAATGAAGATATGGACAATGCACGAGCGCGGCGCATGGGTTAATGATCATACTCTATGCTTGAGAGGGCAGCCGGACTTCTCACCCAGGAGGACGGTGGTGGTGCCACTCGAGGTCAGTCTCAATGATACTAGGATCCTGCTCAACACAGGGCGTGCTCTGGGCTACTATGACACCAAGACCGGCGCCCTTGACACCATATACTCGCTGGACAATCTGCAGTTTCCTCTAATCAATCTGGCCTTCCCCATGCTGTGCCAGGAGAGTTTGGTTCGCGTACGAGATGATCTTGACCACGGCATTGCTCTTCCACCGGTCACCAGTGGCCATATCAGTCGACGCCGAAGCTGCGAGCACCCTGAACATGCTGTTGATGTCGACAATGGGGCCGCGACACCCAGACCCATATTTCAGAGGTGCCAGAAGCCCGGATGTCTGTCAGGTATACGAGGACAGTCTGGTCAAAATCGAGTGTGAACGTCACCGCCGTGAAATGGAAGTGTCATCAGCGGTGAGAGAGGTACTGTTGCGGCTCCCGTTGAAGTCGATTGCGCAATCCATGCTAGTTTGCAGGGAGTTGTGTACGCTGATCGAGAGCGAGAGCTTTGTTGCCACACAAATGTCCATGAAAAGGTCCGTGAGCATCTTGATGGCAACCGATGGGCGTGCTCGACGCGCTTTCTTTCATTTCGCTCCACTGGAGAATTGGATTGATCAAGCTAGTAATCTTGGTCTTCCTGGCAGTAGTCATATCAATGGCAAGATCATTTGCTCCAAGCCTTGCAACGGTCTCAACCTGATCAGCACCAGCAGCGATTATTACCTATGCAACCCCTACACCGGCGCCGTCCAGTGCCTAGGCGTTCGTGGCAGGTCGTTCTGCAATCCACGGTTCACTAATGGCAAGCAGCTCGGTGGTCACGCCTTCACTGTCGGCAGAAATATCGGGTTCGGCTTCGATCTCTCCACGGGAGAGCATGTTGCGGTTGAGATCGGTCACCTGCACGGCACTCTGGCGTGCATGGTGAAGACAAGCGAATCGGATGCCTGGACTTGCGTCGGAACACCCCCAATGGCAGTGACTGATATGCCGCCCGCGCATGTCGATGGGACACTTTACTGGATGGGCGAGCAGATGCAGGCATGCATTGTCATCGTTGCGTTTGACATCACCAGGCGGGTGTTTAGGGTCCTCCCATACGAACAACCAATGATGTTGCAGAACAAAGATCATGGAGCATTCCTCGTGGAGCTTAACGGTAAGCTATCACTAGTACTGGCAGACCACGTGGCTGAAGAAATGAAGATATGGACAATGCACGAGCGCGGCGCATGGGTTAATGATCATACTCTATGCTTGAGAGGGCAGCCGGACTTCTCACCCAGGAGGACGGTGGTGGTGCCACTCGAGGTCAGTCTCAATGATACTAGGATCCTGCTCAACACAGGGCGTGCTCTGGGCTACTATGACACCAAGACCGGCGCCCTTGACACCATATACTCGCTGGACAATCTGCAGTTTCCTCTAATCAATCTGGCCTTCCCCATGCTGTGCCAGGAGAGTTTGGTTCGCGTACGAGATGATCTTGACCACGGCATTGCTCTTCCACCGGTCACCAGTGGCCATATCAGTCGACGCCGAAGCTGCGAGCACCCTGAACATGCTGTTGATGTCGACAATGGGGCCGCGACACCCAGACCCATATTTCAGAGGTGCCAGAAGCCCGGATGTCTGTCAGGTTACGGTGAGACTTACTCTAATTGCTGCAAGAGAGTGATGTGCCGCAAGTGTCTGCTCCGGTGTCTCGAGCACTACCAGGGACTACACGTTCCCCTCAATAATCAACTGTGAAACCGTGATCAAGAGTTTTCTGAGGCACGGGCTCCCTCTGGATCACCCGTTCGTGCCGGACCCTGAGTACTACTGCTACTATTACTCGGCCATACATGATGATGTGGTGCGCCATGTCTTTGTTGCCATAAGGGACGTTGCGGTAGGAAAGCAGCCATGCCATCTGACCGAGTGCACGTACACGATGGATGGCCACGGCGCCGTTAGGAAGACCTGGGTCCGCAGGTACCTCAAGATAGATTACGGTCGTGATCCATTGCCGTAGCTAAACCTGCGAATCCATTGGGTTGAATATTTTGAATGAAATGAATAGTCGAACGCAACTTAAAAAAAATTAATGACGTCAACATTTTAAAAAGAGGGAGTATTGTTGTGTTTCAACCAGCATCATTCTTGTGTACCCATAAATAAGCCTGGAGACGACGAATTACGAATAAGGTGCTAGTACATACCTCTATGTAATTCAACGTGTATAAGATTTGGCTATGTGACTACTTATGTTTATTTCGCTTGAGAATTGTTTAAGTTAAATGAATTGTTTGATAGGAGAATTGTGAGTTGAAAAACAGTGGGCAATCATTGATGCTTAAACGAACGTAACTAATGATGCCTTCGATTTTTTTTTTAGTTAGTGCCAAAGTCGCTGACCCCATGCCAGAATACATCGATCAGCACAAAGGAACCAGTTAGTAATGCAGGTGTTTCAGGACTCACTTTGGCAAGCCAGACGTTCTTGCTCAATCCGACATTAATCAGAGATCACTTCTGAGCAGAATCTCCATGAATTTAGTACTGCCTGCAGCGAACAAGGTAGAATAATGTTCACTCGTAGATGACCTGACGCCACGAATGGGAGCACGGAGAAAACCACCTGTTTACACAGATGCAGCAACAACAGTACTAGTAAATCCAGTTAAATGGTACCCTAGACTCATGACAACAGGAAACTAGTTTACAATAACTTATCTACCATCAAACTATAAAGTACTTCAAATTCTTCTCCATTTCCTACTGTCCTTTCCTGCGTATTCAAGGAAAAGAAAGAGACCAGAGGGAATGGTTGTAGAGGCCTTGACGGCAACCATGAAAAATGAAACAATAAGCCACACACAACAGTGGATATTGAATATAAGCAGTACACCTGTGGCACGAACCTTGTATATTCTGATACGGAGTAATTACATTGCACCACCATTCAACAAAGGGCCATATAGAAGAACAAAGCAAATCCAGTAAAACTGACAGATGCATATTATTTCTTCCATGGATTAGAATTGCAATCCACAAGGAAACAAACATACAAAGAAAACTAAACGACAATTGTGATTTTGTCTCTAGGGAACTTCAGGCGGATGATTTGGTGGCAGTGCCAGCCTGCTGTGTCTTGGTACCCTGTTCATTGGAAGATGCTGCAGATGGTGGAACATACATCTTAGACCTCCGAAGAATTTCAGCAACAACGCAATGCTTATGTCTGCTCAAGGGCCTCCAAGGATCCAGCCTAACCTGAAATGAATAACCTTAGCCATTATAGAAAAAGAGTTTAGGGAAAATCACTGTGCTATATACTGTTAGGCAGAATCAAAGAATAAAGGAACATTTGTTCCAGTATAAGCAACCAGATAAACAGAACCTAAGTAACCAGATAAACAGAACATAAGCAACTGGATAAACCAATATAGTTAAGCTAATTGATGTATATGAAACAAGAAAAGAAGGATCAATCATATTCTTTCTTTCTAAAAACAACCAGCATAAAGAAAAAAACAACTGGACATCACAATGCCCCAACTCCCAAGCATCAAATTCACATTCATGTAAGTTTTGAGGGTCAAAATACAGATAAACTAACAAAACTCGGAACCAGTTTCATCTTATCTGGAGTTCCTAATTTAAGGAGTGTTTAGCGCACAAGTATTGTAAGAGTAACCGTGTTTAGTAGAATTTCTAAGGTATAAGAAACAAGATAAACAGAAATATGGGATCTATGATGGTTACCTCAAATTTTGCCATTGTTCTGGAACAAGTTTGCGATAGTGCGCCTAAAGTCCTCATTCACACTGCTCAGACTTTTCCTCTTGTTAAACTCCTTCAGAACCAATCCATTAGCTTTGGTCATATAATTACCTACAAAAAGAGCAAATCAACATTTATTTACAATCAAAAATCAGATGCGAAGTAACTCCTAAATGTTTAAATTTGAATATAACCTGGATTCCATACAGGAGGCGGAAACGGAAACCGGTAAGGGTTCTTCATTTCCAAAGAAAGGAATTGATGTGTTGGGGCATGTGGTTCTAGTTGCATCCATGCTCCAGTTTCTATGTCAAGAACATGGGATTGCTCACACGAAGTTTCAACAAATAAGTAGCTTTTTTCGTCAGCAGAAGCAAACAATTTAATCCAGGTTGATGCTTGAGGAGTTCCGTGCTTTCGATGCATCAGCCACTGGTTGTTAACATACTGCCAGATAAGGATATTTCCACCTACTGCAGATGCTAAACACAAATATCCCTTTCCTTTTGTAATTGCAATATGATGGGATATATGTTCATCTGGTAATGCGATCACATCTGCAAAAGATTACATTTATGAGACAACTGTATTTCAGAATTGACTGGATTTGTCATAACAAAGAGTATATAAGATAAAAGAAACATGCTTCCCAGGCAGTCAAAGAACTAAGAATCATACCGATGGTAACCTCATTAGGATTAATCCGTATGAGTCTTCTTGTTTTTCTGATAAGAAAGTAAACGAAACCCTCAGACTGTACAACAATTCTGTCAACAGATTTGTACTCCTTGAACTGAAGAGCACTAGTTGACCTATGCCATTCAGACTTTGAAGATCTGAATATCTTAAGAGCTAGAGTATCCAGTCCATCTTTGGAAATGTTCAAACACAGAAGAACAATCGAAAACTGTGGGGAACCAGGTTCAATGACTAATGTACCGGCTAAGATAGAGTCACTATGAAAGGACTCGCATTGCGGGATTACAATCCACTTGCTTGCCTCAAATGGATCCAACAAATAGATGTTCACGCCTTTCGTATCCGATTGTTTAGTGTCAAGAAACCATTTCTGCAATCAATGATCTCTATACCACCTGGAAGCATCTTAAGAGAATTGTGGATGTATTTGCCTGTCAGTTTCACTTCTCTAGCAATTTTTTTGTCGTAGAATGTGATCACTCTATTGAACTTTCCCTTTTCAAGTAATATTGCTCCAATGAAGGGAACTGCGGTCTCCTCTTGGGACCTGCATCTAGCTCGACACAGCATATCAGGTCCAGTAGCGACTAAATTGCATAGAGCTACAGGATCAAGTCTTACGAAAACTTCTCCCAAGATATCATCAGTCAAAATGTCGAACAAGCTCTGCTTGTGATCCTTGTCTTTCTGTTTATCTATCAGCTCGCTGTGATTGACCATCAACTCATTATCCTTTTTTTTCTGATCATCCTTGAGCTTGACATTCTTGGCACCCTGCTCATCCTTAGGCTCACCATTTTTGCAGCTCTTTTCATTCTTCAGCTGAATCTGCACATTCTTATTCTCTGCATCCTTGTCAGACCGCTCAACCTGAACATCCTTCCCCACAAAATCCATGCCATGCTGCTCATGCTGAGGCTCAGCATTGTTGCAGCTCTTTTCATTCTTCAGCTGAATCTGCACATTCTTATTCTCTGCATCCTTGTCAGACCGCTCAACCTGAACATCCTTCCCCACAAAATCCATGCCATGCTGCTCATGCTGAGGCTCAGCATTGTTGCAGCTCTTTTCATTCTTCAGCTGAATCTGCACATTCTTATTCTCTGCATCCTTGTCAGACCGCTTAACCTGAACATCCTTTCCCTCAAAATTCATGCCATGCTGCTCATGTTGAGGCTCAGCATTGTTGCAGCTCTTTTCATTCTTCAGCTGAATCTGCACATTCTTATTCTCTGCATCCTTGTCAGACCGCTCAACCTGAACATCCTTCCCCACAAAATCCATGCCATGCTGCTCATGCTGAGGCTCAGCATTGTTGCAGCTCTTTTCATTCTTCATCTGAATCTGCACATTCTCATCCCCTGCATCCTTGTCAGACCGCTCAACCGGAACATCCTTCCCCTCAAAATTCATGCCATGCTGCTCTTGCTTAAGCTCAGCATTGTTGCAGCTCTTTTCATTCTTCAGCTGAACCTGCAAATTCTTATTCCCTGCATCCTTGTTAGACTGCTCACCCTGCAGCTTAGCCCGCATGAGCCCCTGACCATCTTTCTGATCACCATCCTGATATCCATGCTCGCCATAACTGAGGGTATCTTCCTCTGCGACAAAGGGCGGAGGCAATGGAGACAAAGGGCGGAGGCAATCCTGCTCCTGGATTGTGCACGCGTTCTGCGACGCAGCAGAAGCGCCGTCAGAACCGCGGCGGATGCCGGGCGATAGCGTGCGAGGGCGCACCTGCCCGCGGTGCGTGGGTGAAGGCCAGCGCGGGCGCACCTGCCCGCGGTGGGCGGGGAAAACCGAGCGCGGGCGCTGGTGGCCACGGTCGGCAGCTGGAGACGCAGGGCGGTGCTCGCGGTGGCTAGCTGAGGTTGCCGCATAGCGGTGCTCGCGGCCACGGGTTGTCGAGGAGGACGAGGCAGGGTTCTCACGATCCGCGCAGGGTCCGTCCTTCTCTTGGCGGTGCCGCTCCAGGCAACGGGCTCTGCTCGCGGAGGAAGAGGAAGGGAGACCGTCTCGCTCCCGGCCACGCGCGCTGCCGAGGCGGATGCCCGGGGA
>LAPY01001115.1:99458-110903 GCA_000970635.1 Eragrostis tef
TGTTTCCGCCGCAGAACGGCAGCCAGCCAGTTGCACGTTCCCTGCGGACGCGTCGATTCGATTGGGTTGTTCTCTTCCATTGGTAAGGATCCCAAACTTGTTTGGATACAATTTCTTTTGGGGAGGGATCTTTTATCTGCTTTGTGGGGAGGGATCTCTTATCTGCTATCGAATCCAAGTTTTCCAAAGGGAAGAAGGACAACTGGACACCCTGCCCGACGCTAGATCGATACCATTGTTTCTGACGTCTGAATAGAGAAAAAAAAAGACTGCAACGTCTTTAGGTACCAAGTTCCAGCGTCCACTGTCCATATCTCATTCTATTTCAGCATTCGCTTTCAAAATTTGTTTGACTCAATGTCGGACAGAACCAGGGAGGTGGATTATACATGGTATGGTGACGCTACTGGTTGGCAGGATCGATCTTGTTGGCACTTAGGCCATCGTGTTAGAAATCCTACTCAGACTAGTCATTAGAGATACAAGAATAACATTTTTCATGTTTTGATGATTAAGAGTCAAATAGATTTGATTGTGTTGATGATTAATGAATCTAATAGGTTCTACTGTGGTGATGATTAATGAATGTTTACCAGACAAAACAAATATAAGCTTCAAGAAAGCAATATATTTTCATGTTTTTTTTATTAGAGGGTCTTTGCCCTCGGATTCGAGTAGCCAATCCGTATTCTATTGGTTTGGTTTGGTATCTTAGATTGGGGTCGTTGCTATATGATGAAATTTCTCATGTACTCCTATCAAATAGAAATGTACTAGCTGATTGGGGGATGGTTGTACCCACCAGTTGCCACCTTTTCATGTCATAGTTCAAACTTTTTGTGACAAACAATGAAACAGGTAGCTCTAAAGTTGACTTGCAAGCTGAAATTTGTAGCTTTGCTTGCTCACATCAATTATGCCAGTTTTGAGTTAGTACCATTGATTTGTCACTTATATGCATCTACAGAAGATATGATGAGCTCTATTTACCATGAATCATGTTGGAGCCCATGAGATACCACAGCAAATGCTTTCTTATGTAGTTTTTCGGTTTGTACAGGTTACATAATACCAAATTCTTAGCCCCCTATTATTTAGTATGTTCAAGGTTTTGGGTAAATCTTGTTTTCTGCTTTGGCAAACAACTTTTGTGGATGTTGCACATACTAAAAGAATCATTTGGTTCTATTAATTCTGCCTGCACATGTTGGATTTTATTGGTCAACATATCCTTATAATTGAGATTCTGGTTATACAAATTCTTGCAGTGGGTGTTAACCTAATGTAGTCAACACTGTTTATATAGTCCTGTAGTTGTTTTTTTTTCTAACAGAACTTACAATCATATAGTGGTTTGAATTCAGATAAGAAACTGCACATTTGTGCTTGTAGTGTATTCGGCCGAGGAGATGGGGGTTCCAAAACAAAGGTGGACTCCTGAGGAAGAGGCTGCTCTTAGAGCTGGGGTAGCAAGGCATGGAGTTGGAAATTGGCGCACAATATTGAAAGATCCAGAATTTAGTTCCACTTTGCGCTATCGTTCAAATGTTGACATAAAGGTTAGAATTATTCATTTTATTCCACTTGTCTAAGCTTGATTTTTAGTGAAGGGGATTCTAATTTTTATATTTCTTGAATTGTGTGTTATTTGATGTTCAATCTCTTTATTTCATCTTCACTCTTGATGCTCATCCCCTCTTTTCTATTTATTACTACTTAGGACAAGTGGCGCAATATAAATGTAATTGTCACTGCGTCGGGTACTCGTGAAAAGGTGAAGACTGCTGTGAAGAAAACCAAAGCTGCTCCTAAGAATAATGATCACTCCACAGCAATCAGCACAGTTAACTCAGATGCTGAAGATGAGATTGTTGATGTAAAGCCTATAGCATCAGTTTCTAGTGAAGCGTGTACTTTAATTCCAAAGAAATCTCAGTCAAGGTAATTATATGTATACAGTAAGTCTCATGCATAAATCTAACCTTTTGTTTGTTTCTTGCGTTGTGTTAGCAATATGAAACTAATATTTTGGGTGCTTCACTTTAGTTCAATGGATTTCCTGCAGGCTGGACAATATTATATTGGAGGCTGTAAAGAACTTGAATGAGCCGACGGGTTCACACAGAACTGCTATTGCTAATTACATAGAGGTGTATATATCTCATTTGTCTTTGTTTCTTCTTAGTATTACAGCTATATGTTCACTTGTTCAGTCAAAAAAGCAGACAGCTTGTAACGTATTGATAAAGTATATACAACATCGGACTAGGTGGCACCACCTAGGTGTTGCGATCTTGCCCAAATCCTTAGCCTGCCTCAGACTATCTGAAGGCTTATTATGCCTGAACACTTAAGCAAAATAGCAAACATATTGTCAAAATACTAGAAACGAAAGCTGCACCATGCCTAACCTGATTATGTCGTATCAAAAGGAGCTGCCAGACATCTATTGAAGATTCCCATAATTAAGCAAGTCTGGTCAGCTTATAAGATTTCCTCCTTTTTGTGCAAGAACTGCAACCTACTTTTGTTCACCATCTTCTAGTTTAGCGAAAAGCAAGCTGTTCCAGTGTGTCTTCTTGTAGAGTTGTGATGTCTTTGAAACTGTCATCATGTTCCAGCTTGCTTGTTTTCTAATAAAAGTTCTTGTGAACTGAGCAATTCTGCCTCTTATTTGCTACATGCACAGTCAGTTTCTTACACTGGTTTAATATAGGAGCAATACTGGCCACCTAGTGATTTTGATCACTTATTGTCTGCAAAACTGAAGGAATTGACCAGCAGTGGGAAATTGATAAAGGTATTTTCCTTTTAATTCCCCTGCCTTATTTTTATGCTTTTTGAGAAACAACATAAAAATTCAAAGGTGAAAGATACTAGTATTCGATGATAACACGTGGGTAAATTCAAATGATTAAACCACCTAATTTGCATCTAACTGGAGCAGTTGACATGCCAGAATGATATACCTGACAATAGGATATACCAAGGTTTCTCAAGATTTGTTGCAAAAGGCACACACACTTTTTTTCAGTTACTTTACTGCGGCCTCTTTGTTGTTCAGGACTTATCTTTGAATGCTGAATATTTATTATAAGCCAATCAGGATATGTGTAGTTCTCAAATTTTGCGGGCAAGTGAATCATTTTTACCCATGTGGATAATCTTTTTTTTTTTTGAAAGTCATATGAAGAATCTTGAGCACTAACAAAAGTGTTCCGATGGATGATTGCAGGTGAATCGGAAGTACAGGATAGCACCTAGTTCACCATACTCAGAGGGCCGACGTCCCAAAATGCTGCTGCTAGAAGACATACAAAGAGAGTCCTCCAAATTAGGGAGTGATGATAGTAAAACCCTCACAAGGACTCAAGTTGATGCGGAATTGGCTCGTATGGCAAACATGACTGCTGAGGAAGCTGCAGTGGCTGGGGGCCCTTCTTGAGCACTAACAAAAGTGTTCCGATGGATGATTGCAGGTGAATCGGAAGTACAGGATAGCACCTAGTTCACCATACTCAGAGGGCCGACGTCCCAAAATGCTGCTGCTAGAAGACATACAAAGAGAGTCCTCCAAATTAGGGAGTGATGATAGTAAAACCCTCACAAGGATTCAAGTTGATGCGGAATTAGCTCGTATGGCAAACATGACTGCTGAGGAAGCTGCAGTGGCTGCTGCTCGTGCAGTTGCAGAGGCAGAGGCTATACTTGCTGAAGCTGAAGCAGCTGTGAGAGAAGCAGAGGCTGCAGAAGCAGATGCCCAAGCTGCACAGGCATTTGCTGAAGCAGCACTTTTGACATTAAAGGACAGAAATGCTGAAAATTTGGTAATAGCTTTAGTCTTTAAATACTTACTGCCCTCTTTTCCTTTCACATGTAGAAAAGGCTTCATAGTCCCATCTGCAACTTAATGGTTATTGGTAAGTTGTCACTAAAAATTTCTGAAACCAGCAACTTTTCACAAGTCCGTTGACTTTATTCAATAAACATTATGGGTTGCAAAGGCACTTATGCCAAGGTATAGAAAAAGGCAAGTAGTCATTCTATTTTTTTTCCTTCCTTATTGTTCTTTTTTTTTTCTGTGCAATACTGTTCTTTCTCTTAGCTTGCATGCTATTCAAGAATAACATTTGAAAAATAAAGAATCTTTAAACTAATGCTTTCTATAGTTTGGCAGAAGTGAGCGTACAACCAAACCTGTTTTTGACATGCCAGCAAGCTAAGATCTCAACATACCATTTGCCATCTTGCTTATTGTAGTCATGTGCCACTATGCTCCATCCCAATATAGCTACACTCTTGCATTTTGTTTTACATTTAAATTTTATCAATGTGTATTAAAAGTACAAACTTATTGTTGCATGCTTGTGCCTTTTTGTTTTCATCGGAAACCTATTTTGGAATCCTTTGAGTTAAATATGGTCGACACGAATTTTGAAGTAATTCATAACTGCAGCTTGCTGGGTTTTAGGTGAGATAGTAGTTGCACTGCTCTGTTCGGTAACTGTTTTGTTGTTTTCCCCCTGACTTTGCATTGTACATAAGGAATAGCAACAATTTCTGACATTATCAAATGAACTTTGCTTTGATTCACCGTTTATTTTCAGTCCCAACTACTTGCAAAAGAATCCCAGATTGGAAAACTTTCAGTTAGAAAGTTCATTTCCATCTTTGTCATTTTACTTATCTTCTATATATGTCATAGTTCATAAGTGCAGTGCAGTGCAGCTTGCCGCACCATGTTTCGATTTTGAGGAAAAAGGTATCCACTGATCAGACTCTTTGGAGAAAGCAAACCCTTTCAGAGGGTCATTTTCTTAGATCGTTGTGAACTTCTCAATTTGACGTTCAAACAAAACTTAATCATGTGAGCTGTATAAGATAGTTATTTCTATCAAAAACAAAGAAGGATGTTAGCTGACCTAGATATGACTCCCACCTCAATAACATCACAGTAACATTCCCTCAATATAAGAATCAACCTTGTCGAAAGCTATCTCTTTTCATATCAGAGTGCAAGCACATGCCTTCTGTGCTGACTGGATTGTTGATCTTACTAATAAGAAGAAAAAAAAATGGTTTGCTGCTCCTTCAGACTGACTCCTTGACGCTGATGTGCATGCAGATGGGCCAAGCATAATGCTACTCAGCTGTTCTGGTTCACTGGTGCTGCAGCTGCCGGCTGCCTATGTGCTTCTGTACTGTTGTTGTACCGGTATGTTACTTGAGTTATGAGCTTCAACTCCACCAAAAATACCAGCTTGGTATTCCTCGTGGCACCAGAATTATGGGAGGCTAAAAACTATGTCAGCGAGACGCAGCGGTGCAATGTCCCTCAGTGAGAAACATCGGTGCAGTCATCATATGTCCTCCACTTGAATCTCTTAATCACCATTTTTCAGCTTTATTGCCCTTGTGGTTCGCTTCCTAGCTAGCTTTAGCTTGCACTCACATTCTGTTATTCATGTCTACTACTACTATGCCTTCCTCCCCTTCTCGACCTTAACCAGGCTCTCTGTCTGACAGCATGTATGGATGAGTGGAATGATGGTGTCATTTAGCGGTTGTTGAGACCGTGGATTCTGTGGTGGTTTTGCCGTGCCTGCCATGTGCAGTTGAAGTGTTGTGCCAGTCGTGTGGGTATCCTTTGCCTCATTTTGCAGGCGTTGTATTCCATTCGAGGTCATGTGCATCCGCGTGATAATCCTTCAGCTGACCACCACCTTCGCCCCTCTGCCTAGTAGTTAACCACGTCGTGTAGAATGTGAATAGTTAATCACGGTTTCTTTCGCTGCGTGCGAGCTCATCATAACATTATCCTGGCTGGATCGTCCGTGACCTGTAGGCTGTAGGATGGAACCTGGGCGGGCGAGAACCTCATGTTCCGCGACTCAGTGGGACGGAGCATGAGGTAGATCATGTCTGACCGACCAGTCCAGCTTCTGGGGGTCTTGGAGAAGACGAAGGCCTTGTCAGAATTCTGTGGTACGCTTTCTTGGGCCGGAGACGTAGGGGTGAAGTTGGGCAGTTGGAGACTTCCGAGAATGGGGTCCAAAGAGCCCACCCACCTCGTCATATACATGCAAAGTTACCGGACGAATTAAAAGTTCCAGTGGTGAAATGAAAAACAAACAAAAGAAGAAGATATGCTCTCGTATAACTTCGTATAATGAGCATAATGCTACTCAGCTGTTCTGGTTCACTGGTGCTGCAGCTGCCGGCTGCCTATGTGCTTCTGTACTGTTGTTGTACCGGTATGTTACTTGAGTTATGAGCTTCAACTCCACCAAAAATACCAGCTTGGTATTCCTCGTGGCACCAGAATTATGGGAGGCTAAAAACTATGTCAGCGAGACGCAGCGGTGCAATGTCCCTCAGTGAGAAACATCGGTGCAGTCATCATATGTCCTCCACTTGAATCTCTTAATCACCATTTTTCAGCTTTATTGCCCTTGTGGTTCGCTTCCTAGCTAGCTTTAGCTTGCACTCACATTCTGTTATTCATGTCTACTACTACTATGCCTTCCTCCCCTTCTCGACCTTAACCAGGCTCTCTGTCTGACAGCATGTATGGATGAGTGGAATGATGGTGTCATTTAGCGGTTGTTGAGACCGTGGATTCTGTGGTGGTTTTGCCGTGCCTGCCATGTGCAGTTGAAGTGTTGTGCCAGTCGTGTGGGTATCCTTTGCCTCATTTTGCAGGCGTTGTATTCCATTCGAGGTCATGTGCATCCGCGTGATAATCCTTCAGCTGACCACCACCTTCGCCCCTCTGCCTAGTAGTTAACCACGTCGTGTAGAATGTGAATAGTTAATCACGGTTTCTTTCGCTGCGTGCGAGCTCATCATAACATTATCCTGGCTGGATCGTCCGTGACCTGTAGGCTGTAGGATGGAACCTGGGCGGGCGAGAACCTCATGTTCCGCGACTCAGTGGGACGGAGCATGAGGTAGATCATGTCTGACCGACCAGTCCAGCTTCTGGGGGTCTTGGAGAAGACGAAGGCCTTGTCAGAATTCTGTGGTACGCTTTCTTGGGCCGGAGACGTAGGGGTGAAGTTGGGCAGTTGGAGACTTCCGAGAATGGGGTCCAAAGAGCCCACCCACCTCGTCATATACATGCAAAGTTACCGGACGAATTAAAAGTTCCAGTGGTGAAATGAAAAACAAACAAAAGAAGAAGATATGCTCTTTAGGAAAAAACAAAAGCACCCATGACTTGGCCGCCCAATAGCTGCATCTGCATCACGCGCGTACCCGTACACCAGTACCATCGCAGCACATGTTTAAGCGGTCAGGAGCGTGGATCTCGTCGCACCGCATCGACGGCCGGCCAGACGATCACGACAGCACGTAGCTGCTCGTACCTTGTAACGTCGAATGACGTGGCTTCCCAAGTTCCAATCGGGCCGCAGCACGCTTGACTGCTGCTACTACTACTGGCACGAAGAAAATTCCGCGCTTGCTTCCGTCCTCCTTGTTGTCGTACATTTGTGCAGCTGAACGTACGCGATCCTCCCTCTCAACACGTATCTGCTGCCGTGGTGGAATTCCATCAGTTGATTATTCGATCGCGCGATCGAGTTGGTTGGAAGCCGTTGATGAAACTTCACTGTTTGTTGTTAATTGAATTCAGTGCACGGCATGAGTCTCCCGTCGACTTCCGATCTCCCCCCGCGTGATCGATCGGAGCACCAGCCGAGTTGTGACATCCTACATATACACCTGCAAGCAAACATAGAGGTTGCAAGCAGGGAGGAGAAGCCCGCGTCGTGGCCTTTCGCAGCCACAACGCCCGGCGCCACAGCCAGCGGCTGCTTTCTGAGCTGACCAACAACCAAGGATCGAATCGATCGACACGCATGGGATCATCGTCAGCTCCGCTGGCTTCCTGGCCATGGGAGAACCTCGGCTCCTACAAGGCAGGGGATCATCCGTCCACTGAGCGATCAGGCGTTCCTCATCTTTTGGGTTGGGGTTCTGATGATGCGTGGCTTCTTGTTGCAGTACCTGCTGTACGGGCCTCTGCTCGCCAAGGCCGTGGCGTCCAGAGCGTGGGAGAGCGGGAGCCCGGACCACTGGTGCTTCCAGCTCCTCCTCCTGTTCGCCCTCCGGGCGGCGACGTACCACTTCTGGGCCATGTTCAGCAACATGTTCTGGCTCAACCGGCGGCGCCTGATCGTCCGGGACGGCGCCGACTTCGAGCAGATTGACAAGGAGTGGCACTGGTACGTACGAACGAACTAGCTGGGCACGAACACCTCTCGTGCACAGGCCATGACCTTAATTCGATCGCTGGTTCTGATGGGTGGGTGCGTTTTCGTATGCAGGGACAACTTCCTCATCCTGCAGTTCTGGATGGCGGCCACGGCCCTGTACGCCTTCCCTTCCCTGAGACACCTCCCTCTCTGGGACGCGAGGGGCGCCGCCGTGGCGATCGTGCTCCACGTCGCCGCCACGGAGCCCCTCTTCTACCTCCTGCACCGGGCCTTCCACAGAGGCCACCTCTTCTCCAGCTACCACTCCCTCCACCACTCCGTCAAAGTGCTCCAGCCTCCAACAGGTGAACACTGATGCTCCTGACTTAATTTTTTCACTGCTCGATTGCAAGTCTCTTCTTGACCATTAGTTATTCTGTACGCATCTCGTGATGATCATGATCGACGACGTGTGCAGCCGGTTTTGCGACGCCGCTGGAGAACGTGGCGACGGGGGGGCTCATGGCGTTGCCCGTCGCGGCCGCCTGCGCCGCGGGGCTCGGCTCCGGGGCGGCGGCGCGAGATCTTCCCCGGCCGGCTCTTCCGGGCCGTCCCGGCCGCCAGATACCTCATCGGCACCCCGACGTAAGCACCCGAATTCTCTGACCGTTCTCCTCCTCGACCAACCGTACTAGGTACTACACTCCTAGTCGCTTTCCGGAGCGCGAAAGAAAAAGGGAAAAGCTGAGGTCACGCAAGAATGGTGTGCGGCCATATATGGGCAGTTCGATGCATGCTCCAATTGTTTTGGAATTCTCCCTTTTGCACTCATGCCTGATTAATGCCATGGATCGAAATGTACGTTGCGGGCTGGAACTGCTTAGCTAGCTCAAGGATCGATCTCTGGAGCGTACGTACCAGCAGTGATCACGGTCACGGATAGAGTGGTTAGTAGTTAAGCGAGTCTTTCCGAGAGTTTTAGTGCTTAGCTTCGTGCCAAATCGCTCTTGGCTGCTCATCGATCCATCTAACCAGAGATGGACATATGGTAGTACGGTGCTGCTTAGCTTAATTCGTGCCAAATTGCTTCTCTGCACATGTTTCAGATGCACGCGTACTAAAATACTAGTTATATCTATTGTTTGCGGATTAATGTTTTCCAACCTACATATACATGCTAATTAAGCCTACAATTCCTGTGGATCCACTACCGACTTGCTCCCTTCATTTGCCTTTTTTTGACCAGGTATCATAGCATTCACCACATGAACAAGGACAGTAATTTCTGCCTGTTCATGCCACTGTTTGATGCGCTTGGAGGGACATTGAACGACAAGTCCTGGGAGCTGCAGAAGAAAAACAGCGCAGGTACTTCGTCAGCATTTCAGTTAGTGAAACGATCGCATGCATCCTATGAAAATTGCAATGGCCCATACTATTCGAGAGTCCCTGGCTACATTTTGTTAATTTACCAATGGTGCGATCCAGTGAAGGTGTTAGGGGCTTCTGGATATCGGGTTTGTCGGCATAACAATGATCATTGAACCAAAAATCGCTATCGTATGTTTTTGGAGTTATAATATTTCTATCTTCCTCGCAAAAAAAAAATCTATCGTATCCGAATTGCCATAGGTATATGCTAGAGGCATGGGCAGATTCTCACGGAATTATCCAATGGCACAGTTTTATGCAGCCACCACTGATAAATCAATGTATTAGTAATGGTCATAGTGCAAAAACAATTGTTGGATAACTAAATGTTCGACCAACTTATTGCAATTTGTCCTTCAACAAACCAAGTAGTTCAGCGGCCTGATTCGAGGCACACAGCAAGTTGCTCCATAAACTAGAACAATTCCACGAGATTTTAACGAATAATTGGTCTAAGTTCTTTTGTTGCATATACAATCGCTGCCTTAGAAACAATGGGATCAAGTAATTGAATTTTTTATCGATACTTTGATTTTATCGGATATCTCATTACTTGTCATGCTGTCATGTGGAATTATCTGAACTTCGAGTAGTTGAAACCATATCTAGTACCCACCCTAGATGAACCGCATTTAGCCTGCCTTAGTCATAAAAAATGCTGAATGATAAAATATGTCTAGGGAGATAGAACAGTCATTAAATTGAGCTGGAGACCCTTGACAGATGAGAAATCGACCTACCGAGTACCGACCAGGCCATTGGCCATAAAACTAGTTTCAATTAGTTTTTGGATCTTTGTTTAGCCATCGTACCTTTGCATCTTGTGCTATATATATCTTATATTGTGAGAGTTCTGCTAGTTTGGGTCTCAGGGGCAAAACTTTTCGGAAACTGAAATGCACTTTGAGCCGATAACTCTGTTTATTATTATGAGGGTCAAGGTCAAGGGGATGTCGACATGGCCAGTTTTGTGTCTAGTGTCTACCTTCTGACTGAAGTACTTAGCTATTGTTTCAGACTTTTCGGTAAAAATACATTCCTTGACCGATCAAACCAGTTCATTGTCTCGGATAGAAATTTCCTGAGGAAGCGCGTTTGTATTAGTTATACACGTAAAAACAACGCTGAGCAGAGATAAGCAAACCATTACTCAAGAATGTTCGTTTTAAAAAAATTAAATTCACCGATGAAGCGAATCATTTGGTTCTTTGGTTCCTGCGATTCATCTGGTTCTGGTCAGCTGAAATACTATACGGTGATAAACTGTCGTCATCTTTTGAGCATTATCATTTAGTACCCACTATATTTGACCATATATATCCTGCAATGTCACGAACTGTCGTTACTTCCGTCACAAGAACTGTCATTTGCTTATTAGTTATTCGTTAGTCACCGCCACCTTGCGTAAACCTGCTATGCAAGTCTTGTTCTGTTATTTTACAATCTTTTTGGCTACGAGTCTACGACCATGTAAGCCTGGCCGTCTGTTATGCTGCCTTTTCATTACTGAAACTTCAGTGAAATTGTTGGGAGGAACAGTTGAATTCCAATGCATCGCTTTTGTTTAGGATTGTTCAACCATGCAAGTTCCTTAGAACATAAGGTAGGGATAGCTGACCACGGGAGTTCACAAATGAGTTGTTCATCTGGATCGAGCACAGCCACATCGCTGTGACCATAAAATAATTTCTTTTTTCCTGGATAATGAATTAACCATAGAACTGGCTCATTTGCGACTATTTTGCATCACATCTGATCCGGACACGTTTCGGAACTCATGAACAATGTGACCACATGTATTTTCAAAAAAAAAAAA
>LAPY01001115.1:110937-125150 GCA_000970635.1 Eragrostis tef
ACATGTATTTTCAAAAAAAAAAAAAACAATAGAACTGGGTTCATCATCTGCAACTAACTGTACGTATGATGCACACCCATCTGATCTGACCAGCTGGACATGCACGTCTTTTTCTTGATTTTGATTTCGGTTGCGCCGCGTCGATCGATCAGGGTCCAACGACGTCCCCGGGTTCGTGTTCCTGGTCCACGTGGTGGACGTGATGGCGTCCATGCACTCCCAGATGCTGAGCCGTAGCTACGCCTCGCGGCCGTGCTCCGCCACGGCGGCGACCGTGCTGCTCTGGCCCGTCGCGTTGGCGTTCGTGCCGGCGCTCTGGGCGTGGTCCAAGACCTTCGTCTACTCCTTCTACAGGCTCCAGGGCCGGCTGTGCCAGACCTGGAGCTGGTTGGACGCATTTTTTGTTAATTTTTGTTAGTTTACTGTTACGCTCTTCTTGCTGTGGGTTCTAATACGTGTGTACGTGCGTACGTGGCGCAGTATTTCCTGCCGTTCGCCCAAGACGGCATCAACAGCCAGATCGAGCTGGGCATCCTGCGGGCCAACAAGATGGGCGTCAAGGTGATCAGCCTCGCGGCGCTGAACAAGAACGAGGCGCTGAACGGCGGCGGCGCGCTGTTCGTGAAGCGGCACCCGGGGCTGCGTGTGCGCGTGGTCCACGGCAACACGCTGACGGCGGCGGTGATCCTCCGGGAGATCCCCGAGGGCACGGCGGAGGTGTTCCTGACCGGCGCCACCTCCAAGCTTGGCCGCGCCATCGCGCTCTACCTCTGCCGGAAGGGAGTCCGCGTCATGGTCAGTACACGCTCACGTAGCGAGACCAATAACGCAGCGTTAATTTTCTCTTCTTGCCGCGACTGACTGACCTGACCGATCGAATTTGCCGCTGGTGGTGGCTGGTGCAGATGCTGACGGCGTCGGAGGAGCGGTTCAAGAAAGTCCAGGAGGAGGCCCCCTTGGAGGCCCAGGAGCACCTGGTCCGGGTCAGCAAGTACCAGTCCGCGCGGCGCTGCAAGACGTGGGTCGTGGGGAAATGGCTGTCGCCGCGGGGGCAGCCGTGGGCGCCGGCCGCTTCCGCCGGGACTGCACCTACGGCAAGCTCGCCGCCATGCGCCTGCCCGACCACGTGCAGGGCCTCGGCACATGCGAGGTAACTGATCGAACGCTTTCCCTCTCTCGTGTAACTAATCCTTCCTCGCCGCCTGGCCTGTCATGCATGTCGCTGCCGGTGCGCGCCATGATCGACCTCAGTTTCCCTCTCTCTTTTTATTTGGGCAGTACACGCTGGACCGTGGCGTGGTGCACGCGTGCCACGCGGGCGGCGTCGTGCACTTCCTGGAGGGCTACGAGCACCACGAGGTCGGCGCCATCGACGTCGACCGCATCGACGTCGTCTGGGAGGCCGCGCTGCGACACGGCCTCAGCCCGGCCTGATCGCCCACCCGGCCCCTCTTATCTCATTTTTAGCCATCATTTTGTGAAAATGATAAACAACAGTACGGATGTAATAATAAAATAGTCTTTTAAGCTTTGGAGATATGATGCTTCAAACTTTGCTCCGTACAACCATCGGTGAGTAAGGATGCGATTGGAATATTCGTAGATTACAACTGATCAAATGTAGTAGTCCATTTGGTCTGTATATACTCCCATGAAAATGGACTACTACCAATTAGTTAAATCCGCACTTTTGTTTGATTTTTTTAGCTGACTAGTTGAGCACATAATTGGAGTGTAAACTTTGAACGGGGGACCTGTTCTGTTCGGGGGGATTTTTTTTTTTTTTACTGTCCGTAATACTCATCGATAAGATAGCCCAAATGAAATTTGAGCCATGTTTGTTGTTTCGGTCGTAAACCAAAGCCCAGACAATAAAAGGCCAAGATCTGGCCCAACCATGCAAAACAAGGCCGGAACAAGCCCAACTCCATACCCTGACCGTTGCTGGCTGGACTCGCTGCAGGGACCACCTTCCCCAACGGCACCGGCCGCCACGCGTCGGTCTGCCGCCGCCGGAAGCATCCGGAAGCCGCCACGTCGAGCTCCACCTCCTCCACCCCTTCCCCTTCTAGACGCTCTGCCGCTCTGGCACCGATCAGCCGAAGCACCGAACCCTCCAAAGCCTCGTGGCGAAGGAATCCCCGAAGCCGTGCAGCGATCAGCTAGCTTCCCCCCAAGGCGGAGCGACCCAATGGAGAAGAAGGATCTGCTCGGCGTCCGCAAGAAGACGGCGCCACCGGCGGCGAAGCGGCGGCGGCTCGCGAAGGCGATTGCCGACTACCTCGCGTTCGACTCCTACATGTACGCGCCGCTGGTGTCCGACCCTCCCCCTCCTCCGGCACCGCAGTCACCACCCCAGGCAGCGTCGCCCCCGGCAGCTACGCCTCCTTCCGCTCCTCCTGGTACGGTATCCGTCAATTCCCCATGTGCCCTTTAATTTCATTTCGGCGTATACTGATTGGGTGCAGATTCCCGGTGGCTAGTGGCCGTGGGGTTTGAGTGGCCGTGGGTTTAGTTCCATGGATGCCTGCTGTGTGTCCTGTTTGCTCCATGAACCCGCCCTGGATGTGTTAGAAGTGTGTATTCCGTTCGGGGATTGAACTTTTGGTCATGAATCAAAAAATTGTTTAAATTATGAAACGATGCATCTAACACGATGGAAAATTGCTTCGAGCAAACATAATGGCAGAATGAATTTGAGGGGTTTATGGTTTGAGGAGAACTCATCCTTGAATTGGTCAGTTTGCAACTGAGGGCATCCCATTATTTCCATGGACGACACCAATCCTTACTTTTATCTAGTATAGTATCCTTGTCAGGAAGGAGGCGGCGATATGCGAGCACATTTCGTTCCTCAAGTCAAACAAGTGGGTACGTTTAAGATTTAAGTCGCAGCAATCGAGTTGCTGCTCCATTGCTCAGTCCAAAGTAATCCATTAATTTTTTTTTGCGAATTTAAAGTAATCCATTAATTGACAGCAATACACCTGGCAGAAATATTAGTCACTTCTTCCAAGTGCGTATGGCGTGTAAAATCATTCAGATGTTGCTTGGAGAATCAATAACTAGTGACATGGATGGCTTCAATGCTGCACTTCTGTAGTTCCGTTCTAGTTCTTTAAAAGAGCTAGGGATGGAGAATCACAAAGAAACGGATCAACAATGATTAATACTAATAAAATCTTATTCTTGAAACTGACACTCTGAGCTATTTTTGTTTGTTGACCTTCGAGACAAAAACGAAATCTTGGTATCCTGTTTTTTTAAGGAAATAAAACATGAATGTTCAATGAAGATATACCTCAGTATTTTTAGACCCAACACATTGGTGCGCCAGTATCACATAGTGTTGGAAGAGGTATTGGACAACAAACCATAATGAACTGTTATCGGTTTGGGGATCAGATTATTATTCAATTAAAATTCACAAAACTACATTTTATATCATAGTTGCAGAAAGACACATTTCTCTTGGATAATTCGAATAGACCCCAAGGGTTTTCACCGTCACTTAATATCTAGTATCACAACATAGTTTTGTGCAATCTACAGGACCTTGACAGTATTGGCTGGTTATTTGAAGTAGGAGCTTAGCCGGGTTATCTGTCTTCGAAAATGCTACATTTCATATTAGTTTAAATTTTTCTTAATGATGTAATGGCTTCACATTACTGAATGTCGGCATGTAAATTTTGCAGAGAAGGAAGTAACTTTGGTGCAAAAATACGGAAGCTCTTGGCAAGCTACCTTCACTGCCAGCTAGAAGCGTGGACGTGTTGGAGTTCGTGGAGTTGTGTCCTTTTAGCATAAAGCTTTGAAATTTACCGCTGTTGTTTCTTCACTCTGTTATGTTAGTGACTCCCTTGACTTGTGCCTCCCTTGACGTTCCTTCTGATCTCCGTGATGGCTCAACATGTTAATGTGGGTAATGTAGCTCGCTAGCTCTAGCTTATCATGTATGTTTAGTTGTTTACTAATACAGACAGAATTCTCAGATTGTCTTTTCAGTAATAAAATTCTCAGATTGTTCAGTATATCCTGTGACCTTTCACCTATGTATTCGCCCGTTGTCACTCTAGTATTGCATTTTCGTCTCCTTTACTCCTGTATCCACCAATATAATATGCTCCTAGACAGATGGTGTTACTTTTCATGACTTCCTCTACTTCCAGGCTGTGCATCAGTATTTATTATTATCCAGTCTACCCTGAGTCACAATGTCTTAATTGATGTTCTTTTCATCAGCAATGTGCATGTTGGGTAGCATGAATCTGGTATATATAGTATATTCCTGTTCCTGTTGCCCGAGACTCAAGAGCAATTCTTGGATATTTGGATTGTATATTTTGATGTCAAAACTGTCATACTTTGCTCCCCTCTCAAGCTCTATGCTTTTCTTTTGTCTTTCTGAGAAGCATTAAGGTAATGTTTCTAGCAATGCTTTATTTGTTGAGCTTGCAAAACCTTTTTAGTAGCTGTTCATAGCATAGATTAAAAAGGCATGGAATTGTGGTTCATGGGCCCCTTTCATTATTGCTCTTTGATATAACTTTTGTTTGGGTCTAATAAGGTTAGTCACATGGTATCATGATCATGGAGGCAAGAGCAGACATGGACAATCATGATATATCATCTGATTTAAACATGGTTGAATATGACCACCTCTTGTATTGGATCCTTATCAGGGAAGTACAATTTTCATGGCCATGCCTGAGATTTTTTTGTTGCTAAGTGTGGGGATAAATGATATTTAATCAGTGGTCCGGACGGCATGAGAAATCCATATGGGAGGAAGGGAAGTGGCCAACCTGAATTAGCTGGTACAGAAGAACAGGACCAGACACATGCATGCACATGGCTTATAGCCCCCACATCTAAATGGACTTCCAACTGGATTGGGATATACATGTACCTGCAGACGAAACTTGAATTGTTTGTGTTTATAATTTGATCAAATGGTTGTCTGTGGATGAAAGAAAAAGGTACTCCAACAGGTGAGGATTTAGCTTCTGCTGCAACTCAAATTACAAGTTCCTTTCTGTTTGTTCTAATTTCAATAATACTGGACATATAGATACCCTGGTGTGATTTTTAATTTCTTTCTGGTTAACTTTTGCTGTGACCCTGAGAGTTTTTTCCTGTGCGGTGGCACCCAGACTTTTTTTTTGGGAGGATGGTGGCACCCACATTAGAAATTCCACGAGACAAACCAACTAAAGTACTTGAATTAATTGCGCCGAAATAAGCCTGTTTACTTTTCTTCTTTGCAGGACATGGTTAAGCTACCGGTTGGTCTAACTGCTTAAGACTTGGGAATAGTCTCCTAATGTTTGTGTACTCTTGCTTTTTTCTGGTAAAGCATCCATCTCTTGCATTGTTAACTTGAGTGGAGCGCAGATATTCTGCCTTTTTGTGGTGGATCGAGGATGCTTTCCATGCGGGGAGAAGTGTTGATACTAGAAGTGTTAATGATGGTTTCAGGTGTGCTCTACTTACCTGTTGTTAAATGTTAAATTTGTTGTCAATTGCTGACATAATGTTTGGTGAGACTTGTTGAGGTATTGTGATTCAGTTATTGTACAACAGTTTTCTGGTAGGTTATGTTCAGAGGCCTAAAACTATATTATAAAGTTCATTTTGATAATGTCCTTTACTGCTACATTTGAAGAGGGAAGTACTGGTGACCCACATCACTAATATTCTCCAAAATAAGTTCCATCATTGCATCATTTTTGTCTTCAAGGAAACTGAAACATAGAGAGGTGATACAATCATATATGTGTTCTCTTTTTAATTTCATATCCTGAGGGCATTGTTAACATCCTATCCAGACACATGCATCATGCGTGATATCTCTTGTTCAATGATTGTGATTGCTTTTAGAATAATAATACCATTGTTCTTAGGTTCTTAAAGGTCCTACTGAAACAGCATTAGACAGATCCAACGGCGACTTATTGTCTTCATGCCACACCTTCTATGTTAGTACCCGCATTTTGTTCCATCATACCTCTATTCAGTATCATGTTATTATTATCTTGAGTACATGCGATTGTAGTAAAGCAGTTCAGTCTGCTGATGCGGGGCGAGGCGACTTGACTTTGTACTGGGTTGAGTTAGTCTCTGGGTTTTTTGAAAGAACCGCTCACGTAATTTAGCAAAAAAAATTGCTTGTTCTGGATCAGATGAGAAATAATGATAGAGACATCATTATATAGCTCTCTCTGTTATGCTCATTCCAGTGGGTGATCCTGATAATCCTCATCTGCTTCCAAATCTATGAGCCAAGTAGTACTGGATACTGTTTTAGTGTATAGCATGTGCAGATCTACTTTCAACAGACAACTTATGGTGTCCTAGTTCCATACAGCCTTTGTCATGTTTAGTATGTCCATGCACTAACATGTGTGGTTATTATTTTTTTATCTAACATGTGTCATAGCTTTTTTTGTCATCTCTGGTTCAATGGATCACAGCCAAGACATCCCTCGCTTTTGCCCTAATCCAACACTGTTTCCAATGCCCTAATTCAGCACCCACTGTTTCCATTGTACATGGTTGTGTCATTACAGATTAATGCGAAGCACATGCTACTTGGTCTGCGACTTGTCTATGATGGATAGCAATGGATAGTCCAAATGGTGGCATGGCAGACACATGCTCACACATGGATGGGCTCCAGGTGCTGCAATAAAGCCACACAATCTCTCGGGGCTGTATCATTAAGGTAAACATACCATCACACGGGTATATTATCATGGCTATATCATTGTATGCCCATCTGGTGTGCATTGATGTCTTATGACTTTCTAAAACACTTTTGATTGTTGAGATTAATTAGCGCGCTTGCAAGAGTCGGGAGCACTGTGATGGCCGTTGAGGAATTTTGCCCGGCTTGGCTGCGTTTTCAGGCGAATTGCGCGGCTTGGTATTTGGGTAGTAGTGTGGAGCTGTTTAATACCTTATTAGAGGGTAGTTTTGTTAAGTAAGTTGGCTCTCAACCTCTCGCAATCCTGAGCTATAACCGAGTGCTCCCTACAGTTTTCAATTGAGGACATTAGGATAACTTCCATAGCTCAAAAAATAATTAAACAAGTTGATCTAACGTTGGTACTCCTGAATTTTAATTGATCACATTTGGATAACTTGTTCGGTTTAAAATATGAACTAAACAAGATGTCCATGTAGAGAGTACTTGAGATATGGAAGTAGATACAGAAGTCGCACTATTAAAATCCTAATACTCGAAAAGCACCTAACTCCACACTGTAATCTGATCCTGTATGAGTCCGTATGTCTAAGAAGCCTCCAGATGGTGTGGCCTCTTAGGCAACCTTCAGGCTCATGGCCGTACCCCGTAGCTGTGACCTGGATGTGAACAAAGCTCAAGGAATATCCCACATGGCTGTGCTGTAAAATATGGAATCTTACTCTCCAGCTTATCACGCCGTTCCGGTTTGTTGTTTTCCCACTACTCCGACAGGCAGCCTGGGCTGACAGGAGGTTGAATTTAATGTCACCTATTGAGGGACAACCCGCAAAATTTAGATTAATGACCATTTTCTTCCTGAGGACCGCGTATCTCTGTTTCTTGAAGTTCTAGAATAGCGCTGTGTTAAGGCTGTCTGGTTGGGAATCATTACTCCTGCTAGAAATAAATGATTACCTGCGCAAAGATGTATCTGTCTACTTCTGGAGTCGGATAAGACAGATCAAATCCTAGCGTTATCTCCCTGTTAAGCAAATGAGGAAAACATTTATTCACTATATTGCCTGAGTACTGATTTTATTCACCTGAAGTGGTAGAGTGATGAACTGGTGATAGGATGGATGGCAAGAGCCAAGAGGACAGGCCTTTCCAATGATGTGGTGCAAAAGGCCAGGGAGCAGTCTTGGCATGCACATGCTGTTCTTGGACGCTTCCTCTGGTATCCCAGCTGCAATCTATCTGGTCAGCAGTACATTTAAGCATGAATTGAATCCCCGCACGTACTATGTGCTCTATCTTCATCATAGCATCCTTTTCAAGCAGGATTGTAGATCACCAGTTGATGTGACATGTTAGCATATATTCTCCATGGGTAAAAAGGATCAAATCCTACAATAGCACTCTATCTGTCCATCTACCTGAGGAAATGGACTTGACAGAAAGAACCTCCCTTTCAGTTGCAACACCCCATTGACAATTTGTTTGAACACTAAAATTCATTTGTCTTTTTAAATTAGCATCTTATCTTTTGTTCTTATCCATAGGAGTTGAGATATGGAAGTAGATACAGAAGTCGCACTATTAAAATTCTAATACTCAGAAAAGCACCTAACTCCACACAGTAATCTGATCCTGTATGAGTCCGTATGTCTGAGAAGCCTCCAGATGGTGTGGCCTCGTAGGCAACCTTCAGGCTCATGGCCGTACCCCATAGTTGTGACCTGGATGTGAACAAAGCTCAAGGAATATCTCACGTGGCTGTGCTGTAAAATATGGAATCTTACTCTCTCCTTCAGTTTAGCACGCTGTTCTGGTGTTGTTTTCCCACTACTCCGACAGGCGGCCTGGGCTGACGGGAGGTTGAATTTAATGTCACCTATTGAGGGACAACCCGCAAGATTTAGATTAATGACCATTTTCTTCCTGAGGACTCTGTTCTTGAAGTTCTAGAATAGCGCTGTGTTAAGGCTGTCTGGTTGGGAATCATTACTCCTGCTAGAAATAAATGATTACCTGCGCAAAGATGTATCTGTCTACTTCTGGAGTCGGATAAGACAGATCAAATCCTAGCGTTATCTCCCTGTTAAGCAAATGAGGAAAACATTTATTCACTATATTGCCTGAGTACTGATTTTATTCACCTGAAGTGGTAGAGTGATGAACTGGTGATAGGATGGATGGCAAGAGCCAAGAGGACAGGCCTTTCCAATGATGTGGTGCAAAAGGCCAGGGAGCAGTCTTGGCATGCACATGCTGTTCTTGGACGCTTCCTCTGGTATCCCAGCTGCAATCTATCTGGTCAGCAGTACATTTAAGCATGAATTGAATCCCCGCACGTACTATGTGCTCTATCTTCATCATAGCATCCTTTTCAAGCAGGATTGTAGATCACCAGTTGATGTGACATGTTAGCATATATTCTCCATGGGTAAAAAGGATCAAATCCTACAATAGCACTCTATCTGTCCATCTACCTGAGGAAATGGACTTGACAGAAAGAACCTCCCTTTCAGTTGCAACACCCCATTGACAATTTGTTTGAACACTAAAATTCATTTGTCTTTTTAAATTAGCATCTTATCTTTTGTTCTTATCCATAGGAGGCTATGGCAATGCGGCACGGATTTGAAGAATCTTCACACCTAGGTTCTGGACAGGGAATTTCTTGTGCTGCCTGTACTTGCCTCACAATCCTAACAAAGATCCAGCAGTGTGAGTATTCTACTTCAATTAACTTCCTGATCAATTGATTAGTCAATGAAAACGTGGACTGGTAGGAGATTGTTTCTCGAATATCTTGACATTATTCTGGTTTTCAAATTGTTATTATGGATAGTCTGGTAGGTGGGTACACGCAAATACACGTCCTTGTAATGGTAGCACAATCAGTATTCAGTAGAGACTCGCAACATATGCTGCCATCCAAATGATCCTGTGTTGTAGTGGTCATCACACACAAAGGTTTCATAGTTACTTGCTGATGAATGTGGTTGCATGTGTTTTTTCAGTAGTCTAATAGGATTCAACAAAGGCAGGAGGCAAGAAACAAAGTTTAGTATGAAGACTAGATAAACAACTGAAGAGCTAGGCAAGAATCCATAGTACATTAGTACAGGTACATAACTACATACTATATAAACACATACCAAAATACTTGAGCCATCAGCCATGCATGTAGAGTTCTAACTGCAGGCAACTATCGATAACAACCAGTTGAAGCATTTTCATGCATTCAGATGAAGAAATGGTTGGCTTTTCCAGCTTAATCACATATCTCCATTTGTGACCGGCCAATCACAGAAGGGCACAGTATGCTACTACTTGAGGGGTGGTAGGATGGAGTTGAAGAGAGAGGTGGCCAGGGCAAGAAATGTAGCGCTCTCTCTTCCCTCTTACATGTGCAGTGGCAACTGGCATGCAAATGACGGGCTAACTCCATGAGAGCCGATCATGCGCCATAGATGTCAGAGAGTCTCTGGAGGACGGCTACCTTCAGCTCTAGCATGCAGATGTACTCAGCGGTTTGCCGGAGCAGCACGTAGACTTTGGTCTTTCGGCGAGCGCCCGCAGGCACGATCTTCTTGAGCTCCCGGAGCCGCCGCAGCACCATGAGCTGGAACGGCCTCCTCCTCCTCAGTGACACCATTCCTCTGCTAATTTTGCTACTCTTTCCTAGTGTCACCATGGCCTCTCTCTCTCTCTCTCTCTCTCTCTCTCTCAACTATACCAGGCCTGTTTTAAGCTTTGCGATGTGTGTGGTGTGAGGATGTGGTGAGAGGGGATGTGCGTATTTATAGGTGAGAGGCTGAGAGAAGAGGCGAGAGATTTCACTTGGCCATGTGGGGAGAACTAGGTTCTAAGCTGTAGACTGAGCTGGAAGGAGGTATACTTGGAGCCATCACAGACCATTAGTTGTGTGAGCTTGCCCATATCTTATGACTGTGTGCAACTATTATTGGCCGGATTAGGGTGTGTCTCTCTGCTTATATTTTAATCCAAAGGGGAAAACCTATAAGAACCTCCCGACACCCTCGTAGTCATATATAGCCTGGTTTAGGTTTCTGCCTGTCTTGTTTTTTTCCTGATCTAGCTTGATGCAGGTAATTACTCCTTTTTTCATGATGGTATGTCACTCCATTTTGAACAGAACGATAATAACAGAGGTTCATGAGATAACGTGCCTTCGTTCTGAATAAATTTTGATTCTTCGAACAGTGGACTCATGTTTTCTTTTGATATTGCTGCATTTCAAACAGGCCATGAGTGTGTGTTACTCAGCTCCAACAGCAGCTGCTGGTCTTTTTGAAGGGTGAACAGTGGCATGGCTGGCTGGGGGTCGTGCAGCTCATGAGGCTAGAGGACAGCTCGAGGAAATTGGGTAATAATTGCTTGACGTCTCCACGTCTCGTGCACTTGTTTCTTCTTGCCATGGGGGCTCTGTCCTCTCGTGCAGTCTAGCTCAATCCAACCTGATGCCGAAATGGCCACTGCGCAATTAGCTGCTCACCATTTGAGAGCTAACCACTTCACATGATTGCTAATCAGCTCACCCTCGAAAAGGTTAGTGCTGTACGTAACAGCTGTAATTGATATTTTGGTTACCAGAAACAAATTCGCCAAGTAATATTTTGCTCTAGCTCACAATTGATTAATCCAACTATCCTAACGTCGTCTCAACAAACCTGGAGACTGCTAAATGTTAAATGAATGAACATATGAGACCGTATTTTCGTGGACATATCTACTAAAGTGCAGATCTGCAGTTTAGGATGGGAACGAAAATTTATAGCTAAATGCTACTGACCCATGCTTTAGGGCCAGGGCCTGTTCGTTTTTTCATTTTTTTAGGCAGATTTTAGCCATTTAGAATATTGTCATTTAGTAGTACTAATTAAAGTCTAATTACAAAACTAATTGCAGAACTCTGTGCTAATTTGCGAGATGTATCTAATGAGGGTAATTATGTCGTAATTAAGCCATAATTAAAAGATGGTTACTGTAGCATCACTGTAGCAAAACATAGCTTAATTAGACTCGTTAGATTCATCTCGAAAATTAGCCCTAATTTGTAAAAAGATTTTGTAATTAGACTTTATTTAATACTTTAAATGGTAATATTCTCCCCTGGCTAGAATTTTAGCCATTTTAGCAAGGGGAAACAAGCAGGCCCTAAAATGACTTGAAAGAGCAATGAACTCACCAGTTTCTTCCGCGGCCGTTGACCGGTGGGCTTTGAAATCGGGGCTGAGAAGGTCAATTGCGGATGTCCTATAGAGCCCACCTGCAGAGGAAGGAATCATCAGTCCAGGACCAATCATCTAACTGAACACAAAGACATGCTGGCAAGAACAAGGCTGGCCACAGGAGCCCACACTGCCAGGTACATTGAAAATTAGCCACTATTTGTAAAAAAGTTTTGTAATTAAATTTTATTTTAATACTTTTAAATAATAATATTTTTCTCTAGCTAAAATTTTAGCCATTTTAGCCAAGGAAACGAACAGGCCATGGGTCAGTAGCGGATACTATTTTCCAAATCATCATCACTGGATGGTTAGCCGTGCCTGCAATCATTGGGAGGTTCCATGTGATTTTTGTCAAGTTGTGGCACACACGTTGCCAGGAGGTACTGCATCCCAAGACAATCTTTTCACTGTGAGCAAGTGCCCAAGCAGCAGCAGTCTGTCTGCATACACATGGCCAACTTGGGTCCGAGTTAATTTAAATCGCGGAAGCACGTAGTGGTTCCACCAAGTCCATCTTTACAATTCTTAACAAGAGAAGTAATATATGCAGATGTCATAATGATGATATAGTGCTAATATAGAAAGACTGGAGAGTGAACTCTTCCGTAGCTGAGTTAGTTCAGTTTATTAATTGATTAATGAAACCAAATGGTAATGCAGTGAACCATCGATCTTGTCAGGGGATTCTTTAACACTCATTTAACTTCTACATTCAAGTTGCACGTGCTGGGTGTCATTGTTCGAGCGTTCAGGAAGACAGCAATAGCTAGAAGAGATGTCTCTGCATTGCATTTCAGTCTCTGGGACCTTCGAAACAATTTCTTCCTTTCTTTCTTTTTCGTTGCTGCCAATGCATCCAGACAACTGACTTTTCATGAGATAACTAGAGCTATTCAGGCACTGCAGAAGCTGAAACATACATGCTGAAGTTTTCGCACGACAGAGCGAGGCCAACCTCCATCCCCTCGTTCTCTCCCCATTTCTGAAATGGAGAGGAATGCGGGGGTCATCTTTGTTCGCTATCTGTTACAGCAGCCATGGTATGTTCCATCCACTGCCCCTTGTACACATGGTACAATGACATTCAAAGACAATGACAAGGATTACACACCAGAACCTTAGGAAACCGTGATAGTTTGTGGGCGCTGTTAGCAAACTCTTGTGCCGACAGACGTTTACCATTCAAAGACGGCCGGTATAACCCGCAGAGCTAGTAGCTTAATTCGAAAAAAGTGTTTGAAAAGCTGGCGCGTATACGCTGGAATGCTGGATCCTCGTCGGCACCCGGGCCAGGCGTTTAGCGCTGCTGCTACAGGGAGGATGTAAAAGACACACACTGGGAGTTGGGATCTGGGTTCTCGATCGATATGGCATGCCCGGGCACTGTGGTGCCGCCACTCCAGCCGTCCACTCGCAATTTGGCCAGACAGCGCCACGATGCGGCTGACAGGCCGCGCGCAGGCCGAATCTTTTCAAATTGCAATCGCTAGCTGGCCTGGCCTGGTGATCCTGCGACCTCGCCAAGCTGTTAAAAAGAAAAACACATGATGGGAACAGAGAGAGACGCCTTCAGCTCACACATCACACATGCGACGGCGTTTCCATGGCTGTGCGGCCGGCGTGGCACCACATCGGCTGCGTAAGCTTTGGCACGTGCGGTAAACAGGCCACATGATCAATGTCGTAAACGATATTTATATACTACGCGCCAGGTGATGGTAGGAGAATGATTGAGAGCGCGAACAGAACCAAACAGAGTGAAATAATGGGGGAGGAGGCGATCAGGTCAGGGCGCGCACGAACGCACGTACGTCTCCAGCGCTGCGGATGGCGCCACTGCGCGTGCCGACGTGGTGCGGGATGCGACGACGACGACAGGGGGGAGCGGGCCGGGAGCGCGTCAACGAGCCTATCGGCGCCGCGCCGGGTCGAGACGAGAGGCGCCAGGCGAGCAGCGTAGTAGGGCAGGGTCGCCGCAGAGCTCTGAACGCCGCCAGCTGGGCTGCAACCGGCCATGCCGCTCTTGTCCACACGCGCGTGCGCCACTGACTCGCTAGCTATCTCTGCGCCACGCGTGTTCGCGCGCAAACCGCCGTACGTGGACGCCGCCGATTGAGCGTTGGAGTATCGGATCGGGCGGTCCCTGATCGGATCCAATTACATGCGTTGTTGCTGGCGTTGTTCACCTTCAAGGTCCCACGCCACTGAACCGTGTAGAAAGAACAACAGCTCATCGTTGTGTCCACTGTCCACGGGGG
>LAPY01001116.1:34471-48437 GCA_000970635.1 Eragrostis tef
GGAGGGGGGGGGGGGATAGGCAACTTAATAAATTTTCAATAAAAAAATATTTAGAAGCGGAAATTAAAACTTGACGAAACTTCCATCACCTGTCAAAACTTCATGAATGGCGGATGTTTCGGCAGCTGCCGGAACTTTCGTTATAGGGAATTTGATTCAAATTAAATAGCAAACTACACAGTGGATCTAGTGATTTTATTTGAATAGTATGCAACACAGTATAGTAAAGCAATAGATCACCAAGGGAAATAAGCTATAGCAATCATATAGATAGATCTAGCATGATTTATATGAAGAACAAGTAAGAACAAGTAAGAACAAGTTAGAACACAAGACACAATGATTTGTTCACCGAAGTTTTAGACCCTTCACGAATGAGGTTCCTATGTCTCCGTTGAGGAGCCCATGAAGAGTCGGTTCTCTTTCAAACCTAATCCTCATCAAGCAGCCATGAAGGTCAAACTTTGGGTTTCTTCTTCCTTTGATTCGTTTCCTTCCGGAGGTGAATCCAACCTTCACAAAACTTCTCAGAGCTTTCCACAAACTTGGAAGCTCTAGGGCGATGCCTAGTCGATCTAGGGGATGGGTCCCCATGAGTTGGAACCGCTAAGCAATGCTTCAGTGTGCTCAAAATTGGAGATGATGCCCACTAGCTTGGATTGATGTTTCTCGCTCTCTCTTGGGCTTGAATCTCAAGGGAATGTGGAGAGGGAGAGCTTTGTTGCGAGACATAGAGAGAGAGAGAGAGAGAGAGAGAGAGAGAGAGTCGGGGAGGGGGGCGTGTGTGTGTGTGTGTGTGTGTGTGGCACCAGCAAGGCAGCAACCCTTCTCATGGATGGGAAGGGGGTATATATAGTGGAGTGAAGTGGAAGTGAGGTAGCAAAACATCCGATGCTAGATAGAAGATTTTTGTCGGAAGTTCCGGTGCGTGTTGGAACTTCCGCTAGAAGTTAATTGTTGACGATTCACTTAGTGGCCGAAGTTTCGTCACGTGTCAGAACTTCCGCCAGAAACTCTCTGGAGAAGGAAATCACACAGCGGCAGAAGTTCTGTTAGGTGCCAGAACTACCGTCACTGCATGAATATCGGTTACAGAGACTTTCTAGCAGAACTTCAGTGTAGGTTGGAGGATGTTTTGTGGTTGTATGTTGTTTTTAGTTTGGAATTGGGTTTCATGATTCATTCCTCTAGATTTTGGTTTGAATCTAGGATATGGGTACTTGAGCACTAGAAACATTGCATGTAAGAATCATTCCACCCTCTTGATAGCTTGACATACCTAGACTCAATTTCATAAATTTGAATAAAGCACATTTGAGCCTAGAGAAGCTCTAATTAGTCTTGATTCTTTTCTTTTCTTTCATTTTTGTGGGGTAAACTATCCTACAAGGGTACTTCTTCTTCATCTACTTTCCTGCTTGAATACCCAATAAACACATTAGCCCTTTAGTCATTTATCACCAAGAGAGGCCTAGATGCACTTTCAAACATTTTTTTACGCCACTTTCAAACATTAGTGAGCTTCAAGATATTCAACATTAGTGAGCTGAAAAGATCATAATGGGCTGCACTGCTCGCGGGCTTATAGGCCAGCACTGCCTGATTAGGCGAAAAGGCCTTTTCGTGTCTCCCATGGCAGGACTGGGTAAGTTTAGTTCCAAAAGAAAATGTTATTACTCCCTCCATAGTTAAATCGACGTTCATGCATGGTTGGTGTGGCCGCCACACCATTTTTATATTGAAAAAGTGAGTGTGGTGCCACGACCGCTGTAGTGTCCGAATCTGGCACCACACATATGGCATGGCAGGTGAGGGCTGGCATCCAAACATGCCCATAGCACCACAACTTTTATAAGCCATGCATGATCTTTTTAAGATACAAAATTAATAACACTCTATGTTTGCCTTGTTTTTGTGAGCATTAATAATAAAAATCTAGCAACCAATTTTCGTACCTCTATATGCTGCTCGTTCGTTGACACACAATGAGAAAAACCGACATCGGCGTGTGTAGTAAAATATCTGAGTGGCAGTTCACAAGTTTAATGCCTTCCTGTGCTCATTGACAAGGTACAAAGGCTCTTTAGATCCCTCTAAGCCCAAAAAAACTACCACTGTAGGATAACTTGATCGAGTTGTAGAGGGACCTGCAGAGGAAATTGTCAGGAGAACAAGACTTCCAAGCAATATTTTCCTGTTGGGGGAACAATAAGAAAAAACCAAAAGGCTTTTGTACTCCCTCCGTTCCAGAATAAATGACGTTTTTGACTTTCAGACATCACGTTTGACCGTTCGTCTTATTCAAAAAATTTATGCAAATATTTTTTTTGTACAACTTGTTTTATCATCAACAATACTTTAGTCATGACAAGTTTGTTTCAGTATTTATATACAAAATTTAAATAAGATGGACTATCAAACGTGAAATCTAAAAGTCAAAAAGGTCATTTATTCTGGGACGGATAGAGTAGTTAACTGCAGGAAGAGGGCATCTTTTCCCCACTCCTTCGCAGCACATACGGGCCTTCTCTCGCTGCTGTTTTCCCTGGAGAGAAATGGTTGCTGCTTGGTGCCGTATTGTTCTTCTTCTCCAGATTTGAGGCCTTGTGTGCCAGATCTGTGGAATTCCTTGTGACTCTGATGGTGGGAGCTGCAGCATTTGGGGTGGTCAGGGATGAGTAAGGAGGACGTCATCAAGGTGCAGGTGACTTTTGCTTCCTCTGAACTCTAGCTGTAGAATGCAGATATTCGATTTTTCCTTCTTGTGTTTGCATCCACTGGTCAAGTATGCAGCTTGCATGTGTTTTCAGTATAGACTGGCACAAGGGTAAGCTGTATAGACTGGATGTTTTATACATTGTTTTGTAGAAACAGAGGAGGTTCTCTTCTTCCTCTCCCTCGTGCTACCTCCATATTCTTCTGTTTGGACCACATGCTTAATAGCCAAACCTATGTTTTCCTTCAAACGCAAACTCTAAGACTGACTCAAACAAGAATTTGCATTTTTAGATGCAAATCAACCATTGCATACCGTCAACAGTGTTTTTCATTCTCTTCTCTAGACACTGGATTCAACGGGCGAGATGCAAATCAATGATTTCCTCCTTTTGCCGCTCCGCATCGCCACCCCGCCTCCCTTGCCATGTCGCATCGCCATCCCGCCTCCCCTTGCCACGCCGAGCTGCCGCTTCCACCCCATGGCCTCCATGCGACACCCTGTCGTCCACCGTTGCCCTATTCGCCCGCGCCCCGGCCACCAGCGCCGCCACACGCCATGCTCACACGGGCCCTGGTCACCTGCGCCGCCATGAAATTAGCGTCGCACGGTGAGTCTGCTTTGTGACCTGATCCCACTCCGACCTGCAACTCTAACCCACGCACCTTTGTGACCTGATCCTCGCCCGAATCCACAGACGAGCTCGCCGGAAATCCGTTCGTCCCCACCGCCGTCTGCTTGACCAAGGCCTCCCTCCGACGAACTCCTTAATGCCACTCATCGACATCCATTCGTGCAATGGTGAGGTTCCCCTTGCCGTCGCGAACCTCGTGCTCGCGCCTCCTCGCCCCCTCTTCCACTCCAATGGCTGAAAAACCACCATGCCATTGTCGCCGATGATGACTCACTCCGCCATTGTGCGCTAAGGTGAAGGTGTTATTCCACATGCTTGCCATCTCATGTTGGACACAGTACTCACTACCGTTTTCGCTACCTCGCCTCCATTTATCCAGAACATTCTATTTGCCGCCGCCGCGCTCGTTGCAAACGCGATGTGTGAGCTGGCACAATCCGAGCGGCGGTGCCGAATTGAGGTCGTCGTCATCCTCCTCCTCCTCCGCATTCGGGCCCAAGTCCAGCCCCCACGGTGCACCGAGCTCCACGCTCTCTCCGCCATGGGGTACGCCCAGCCACGTGCCAGCGCGCTCGCCCATGCACCGCGACACCATGTTCAATGGGGCTGGGGGAATATGCAGAGGAAGCTAGAGGAGAAGGCACATCGAGGTGGCCAAGGCACGGCGCAAGGATGAGGAGAAGTGCGCAAGCACGGCACCAAGGTGGCGGGTGTCGTGGAGCTCGCCAACATCATGAGGGCCGTCAGCTGGGCGCCCTCCACCAAGCATTGTTCGCATCCGCGTGGGAATCATTTGCCACACACTCAAGCACCTGCTCGTACCTCCCGCCCGAGCAAGAATGTGACGAGCTTCGTGTGGGGGACGTCTACCAGGGATACCCCACAGGACAGTCGGACCAGTGTGCTGAGAACGCAACCACCTGCACCAAGGAGGTCGGAAGCACGACACGCAGCCCTCACCCATGCCAGGCACGTGGCAACATCAGCCCCGACGTGTGTCCAGGCTGGCCAAGCCTCGGTGTCAACGGGAATGCAAGCCAACAACGCCTATTGGCACTGGCAGGCGGAGGCCCCATAGCCCTTTCTTCTTTTTGCAGGATGCCGACGCGCCCCAACCACTGCCAACAGATCGGTGGCCTCCGACCATGACCCACCATCGCCACCAAGGCGTTGACCCTAAGGACCGCAAGCCATGACGACCATGTCGACCACGAAGCTGACAACAACCCGGTTTCTTTGCCCCAAAGGAACCGGGGTCAGAAGTCACCCAGGACACACCTAGGCGACATCTGTTCGGAGGCCTCTAGACAACATGAGAGGCCTCTGGAATACTCCAGAAGCTGAAGGACAGGCCCGCCTCACCAACCATGACCAGACTCTACACCGACTTAGAATATATAGGTACCCATATGTAAATTTTGTAACCTCACCCTTAGCACTATATAAAGGGGTGAGGAGCTCCATGTTGGGGCTGGCTGCGACTTTGTACACTCACTTGTAACTTAGGTAGCTTCTTCTCCACACACACTTGTAACACACACACACACACACACATTCACACACACACACACACACACACACACACACACACACACACACACACACACACACACACACACACACACACACACACACACACACACACACACACACACACACACACACACACACACACACACACACACACACACACACACACACACACACACACACACACACACACACACACACACACACACACACACACACACACACACACACACACACACACACACACACACACACACACACACACACACACACACACAGCTCACTAGGAGCCTTCCCCTAACTTGCATCCACCCCCTTAGCTCTAAATTCTTCGGAAGACCCGAAGCAGTATAACTCTTTGTGTCAACTTCTGCTACGGAAGCGTGATGCTGATCAAAACTGCTGGTTCAATACACCGACACTTCAATTCTCCGCCTTCCTCATCGTAGCCGAGTAGTTAAACCAAGCTGCCCCCTCCCAATGAGCTCACCCTGGCTGCCATTCGCCTCGCATCATCGTGAGCTTCTCCAGTTTCCTCCTCTTCTTTTCCATAGCTTCATTGTCGATTACACTTCATACGATGAGCCTCTCGCCACACGGAGCTCCATATATACGAAGTCGCGCCGCCGTCCACTCGCCTCCCCGCCGTGGCGCGCGCCAAGTTACGGCAGAGGCGGGACAGGACCAGGCGGCACATCTGCTGCCGCACTAACCCTCTGCCGCGGTGGCTCCGCTCGCGTCCCCGCTGAGGCCTTGCAGCAGCTTGCTTCCTCGCACAAACGCGTTCGAGGAGAGAGGGAAGCCATTTTTGCGCCGTCTCTCTCCTCGAAGGCGGTTTGCCTGACATGTTTGGATTACCTGTTGGAGCCATTTTTTAGTGAGGCACAGTTCTTTGAGTGACACGTATATGTATTTGCATATAGCTGTTGGAGTCAATCTTGGCGCTGCCACGTCAAGGCGCTCCTGAGCAGAGCCAGGAGCCATGCTTTGGTCCACAGACGTCGACCGCCTCTGGGTCTGGGACAAGCGCCGCCGCCGCCACTGGCGTCCAGGTCCAACGCCTCCTTCCTGACATCTCGGCCACGATCGTAGGCGTCGGCACAAGAACCGTGGTGCGGATGGTGGGAAAAGTCCATCAAGCTACCATGCACGGTTGGACATGGCGTAGTCGCGCAGACCGGGCTCACCAAGGTGCTGCAGGCATCGTAGCAGCTGGTGGCATGTTCCCAATCCTAGCGACAACCTACGGTTCGCCGTCAATCTGGATCAGGTCAAGCGCCGGTCGTACCGTACATAGTGGATTGGAGCCTGCGGTAGTGTGTCATTACATATCGAGATCTCCGAGGGCACACGCCCGACGAAGACGAATTTTAATGCATACAGAATGGCATAGTTTAATTTTCGTCAAAAAAAAATAATGGCATAGTTTAACATACAGTCCAGAATCCTTAGTTTTGACTAGCAAAATTGAATTGTTACAACCTTGCAGAATGTCATACAGACTTTCAGGAGCACACCACGACTGCATAGAGCCCTTGTAAACTGCGCCATCCATTCAGTCTTGCACTAGAATTCAAATTAATTCGTTTCCATTGCTTCATTCAGATTTCTTTATTTTGAGGAACCTCAATCTAGATTTCTCTTTAGGCCAACTAATTATTGTCTGAATCTGAAACAAAAAGTATTCCACGACATGTGGTCTTACTCTTTTAGCATGGGAGGACAGGATGACATCGCTCCAGCCACAGCAGACCAGTAGCAAAAATTATTTGTAGTGGAAAAGATAATTATGCAGTGGTCGATCTGGTATGTCACTTCATGCTATAAAATTTGCATGTATCCTAATGTCAGATCTGAAAAGATATATAGCACCACAAGTTAATTTTATAAGCAATGCATGATCTTTTTAAGATACAAAATTAATAGTACTATAAATTTTCTGTCTAGCAACCAATTTTTGTATATCTATATCCTGTTCGGTCGTTGATTTTTTTGCTTTTGTGATGCTACTCGTGCTCTGCATGTGCATGGATGGATATCGGGCCTGCCATAGTGACACACAAATCATCAACCTCCCCTCTTTTCCTTGGTGAGAACACTCAAGTGTTACAAACACTTATCGTGTTACCATTGTAAATGTGCGCATCTACATTGCTTAAAAAAATTCAATAAAATATGAAAGGTTAGTTCATGTCACCTCCTACCATCACGCCAAAATTGAGGTGTAATGAAAAAGAAAAATCAGTATCAATAGTGCGGGTTGTAACTCTTCATCTCAGACCCGCAACCCGCTACTATTCACCGGATGATTTCTCATTTTGGTTTCTTATCGCACATGTTTCACTTGCATCTCAAATTACATGATGATAGATGATTGCATGCTCTATCCATTCATATTTTTTTTTTGAAATTCTAGATGCACAACCTTGCTGCTGGTGTGTGTACCATGCATTTTCATGTGAGGGACAGGTCATGGCGCATTGTGCATCCTCTCTGCCGGTTTTTGCAGTTAGGTCCTTGCTTGTGTGTGGTTATTGCTAACCAAGCACCTTGGACAGGAATCTACTATTTCACACAACGGCGTTACTTATACTACTCATCACTTTGTAGCCTTAATTTTGCCATGAGAATGTGAATTTGGTTGGACGGAAACCACACGCAAGTTTTCAATAGTTTACACCCTACTTTGTGAGAAATGAATCAGTATGTACCGAGATATTAAACGGATATTAAAATACATAACGAAACTGACACAACCTTGTTGCTGGTGTGTAACATGCATTTTCATGTGAGCGAAAGGTAAACAAAGCAGGCCAAAGAGTTCTAGGCCTTCTAGGCAGGATAGGAACCGTCGTTCCAATCATGCAATGTCAGATCTGAAAAGATATATAGCACCACAAGTTAATTTTATAAGCAATGCATGATCTTTTTAAGATACAAAATTAATAGTACTATAAATTTTCTGTCTAGCAACCAATTTTTGTATATCTATATCCTGTTCGGTCGTTGATTTTTTTGCTTTTGTGATGCTACTCGTGCTCTGCATGTGCATGGATGGATATCGGGCCTGCCATAGTGACACACAAATCATCAACCTCCCCTCTTTTCCTTGGTGAGAACACTCAAGTGTTACAAACACTTATCGTGTTACCATTGTAAATGTGCGCATCTACATTGCTTAAAAAAATTCAATAAAATATGAAAGGTTAGTTCATGTCACCTCCTACCATCACGCCAAAATTGAGGTGTAATGAAAAAGAAAAATCAGTATCAATAGTGCGGGTTGTAACTCTTCATCTCAGACCCGCAACCCGCTACTATTCACCGGATGATTTCTCATTTTGGTTTCTTATCGCACATGTTTCACTTGCATCTCAAATTACATGATGATAGATGATTGCATGCTCTATCCATTCATATTTTTTTTTTGAAATTCTAGATGCACAACCTTGCTGCTGGTGTGTGTACCATGCATTTTCATGTGAGGGACAGGTCATGGCGCATTGTGCATCCTCTCTGCCGGTTTTTGCAGTTAGGTCCTTGCTTGTGTGTGGTTATTGCTAACCAAGCACCTTGGACAGGAATCTACTATTTCACACAACGGCGTTACTTATACTACTCATCACTTTGTAGCCTTAATTTTGCCATGAGAATGTGAATTTGGTTGGACGGAAACCACACGCAAGTTTTCAATAGTTTACACCCTACTTTGTGAGAAATGAATCAGTATGTACCGAGATATTAAACGGATATTAAAATACATAACGAAACTGACACAACCTTGTTGCTGGTGTGTAACATGCATTTTCATGTGAGCGAAAGGTAAACAAAGCAGGCCAAAGAGTTCTAGGCCTTCTAGGCAGGATAGGAACCGTCGTTCCAATCATGCAAGAAATACATATTTCAGACAAGCACTCATCGGACATGCCAAGCCCCTGGTGCCCAACCGGCCGCTTGCCAAGAAGCCATCAGCTCTGCCGCATCAAGGCGCTAGCTCCTGACCAGAGCCGGGAGCCACGTCTTGGTCCACCGACGTCGACCGACTAAACAAAAGCGCCGCCGCTGCCTCTGGTGGTGCGTGTTCAGGTCCAACGCCTCCTTCCAGACACCTCGGATGGCGGGGAAGTCCGTCGAGCTATGGGTATGGTTCACTACATTTGCTTCTAGTACTGTAACTGTTTTCATTATGTCGGAAAACCTTTGCCGACACTTTTCTGTCGGTATAAGTGCCCTTTTCTGTCGGAAAACCTTTGCCGACACAGGACCACGACGGCGGTGACCGACCGGTTGGCCGCCATGCTGACGCCGCTAATTGAGGCGAGCACGACTGATAGCACGTTAGCTGGGAAGAGGATGACAGAGAGTCAGAGACGGCGGACGCCTCGACCGTCTCTGTGGTGGCGGTGGCGGCATCAGGGTCGCGCACGGACCTGTTGGCCACCGTTTGCATCGCGCAGGACCACGTCTGCTGGCTCGACTAAACCGTCATGTCCAAGAGTTCAGCGATGCAGCCCGCGCCACGGCCGACGACGGCAGCGAAGCCTCTGCACCTCGTCCGAAATTAAGCTTGCATCGAAGATGGATGTTCAAGCGGTCCGGCCCAGGCTATGCGGGGATACTAGTTCCTGGCTGCAACTTCTCTATCGACGCATGATGGGATCCCTGTTCACTAGTAGACTTTTTTTTCTTCCTTTTTTTTTGGTCCCAGATTGTCATGACATGTCTTAACTTTGAAGACATCTTGTTTTTAAGCATATACGTTGTATGGATAATGTCGTGGTTGTAAACTTTCTTGCTGAGATCACTGTAGCTCTGTTGGAACAATTCATATATTCCTTTTGCCTTGCATATTCACAATCCTATAGTTTTTTCTCGTAATTTATCCACAACATGCAACTGATGGCATGCGATAGTTTGCATCATGTTGCTGGGTTGATTTGTCATTCTTTGTTAAACTGCATAGATCAAGCCCATGAGATTGAGAGGTTAAGCAGAGCAGCAAGAAATTGTTGCTGCCACACTATGTGGAAGCCAATAACAGATATGCAACGCCAGTGCCCCATAAGTAGTTCAGCCACATATGAGAGTTCAAAAGACAACGAACAACAAGCACAGAGAAGAGTAGCAGCAGACATCCAGGCGGTCATCTTTCTTCTTCTGAAAATAAAATCCCAAAATTGAATTGTTAATACAGTCAAGAATCCTTAGTTTTGCCAAGAAAAATGGAATTGTTAAAACCTTGCAGAATGGCATGCACACTTTCACTACGGGAAACCGGGCATTTGACGGGTGCCCAGGGCTTTGTCGAGAGCGACTCCTCGGGCCCTCGGCACAATGCACCTTTGACGAGAGCCGCTCTCGACAAAGGAACAGCTCTTGGTGAAACAGCGTTTCCCTTCCCGAGAGCCAACCCTCGGAAAAAAATACACTTAGTAAAAAAAAATGCCGAGAGCTAGTCCCAAAGTGCTCGGCAAATATTCTTTCGCCTCTCGGCAAAAACAAGACCGTCGGCAAAATTCGTGACGATGTCAGAAGTCATGGGCCCGGGTCTCTAGTTTGCCGAGTCTTTTTTTTAGTTGTATTTTGCCGAGTCTCAACGTGAGCCACACGGCAAAGTTGAAAAATGAGGGGTAAAATTGCAATTAGCGTTGAAACCAGGGGTAAAAACACTAAATTCCCAAGTTTTAAAAGACACTTGGCAAGTAAAGTTTTCAATCAATTTTTTCATTCCTTAAATTAGTTCAAATCAAAAGGTTTTAAACTACAAAGTTGTTTAAAATCTCAAGATCTACACTTTCTATTTTGGTCATTTTTCATTCGACGAAGCTCCAGTAAAGTTGTTAACGAACTCTCAAACTCTCGTTTTATGAAACACGAAGAGGTATATTTAAAATCGAACAATGTTAGTACCATTTTGTCAGATAAAAAAGACTAAAATAAATGTGTTAGATCTTTATAAGTTACACAACTTTGTTGTTGAACACTTTTTAATTTGAATAATTCATGTCAACGAAAAGTACGTTTGAATTTCTTAAATTTGAAAATTTTAATTTTTCAAATGACCTCGGGTAGATAAATAGTAAAAATAAAAGTTGTGGGTCTCGATAAGTTATAAAATTTTGTAGTTGACAATATTTTGATTTGAATTCAAATTGTCATTCAAAAATATGTTTCAATTTCTCAAATTTGAATTTTGAAAACGATATCGGATGGAGAAATTGTAAAAATAAAAGTGGTAGATAACAAAAAGCTATGAAACTTTGTAGTTGAACACTTTTTATTTTGAGATCAAAATGTCAACAAAAAGTGCGTTTGAATTAAAAAAATGGTTTGCCGAGCGTCAGATCGCAGGCACTCGGCAAACATGTGGATACTGTGAGTTTCATGACTATTGGAGCATGGGAACCCCATGGTATGAATGTTTTGGTAATTGGGTGATCATATTATGTGTGACTAACATTTACATGTAGGTTTTTGCCTATTGTCACATAAGATGGAGGTTTACGCCAACATTTCTCTATTGCTTATCTCGATGATTGGTTGCCTCGGTTTTCGGGACATTGAGCTATATGGAGTCACGGTGGAGCAAGATGGATCAAGGCTAAGGATGATCTAGAGTCAAGCATGTGTTTCTTGGTTATATGATAGCTTGAGTCCATAGAAAAAACCAGACTATCAAGAGGGTCCGAATTGTTTCTCTTAGAGCACACTAGTCGTAGAGGTGTTTGGATACACAAGTGACTCTCATAGAGGGCTAGGGTGGAAGAAGAGAAGATGAGGAGCTAAGTTTGGAGCAAGTTGAAGAAGGGGATCAACGAGAAGATCAATTTTCTATTTTGGTCATTTTTCATTCGACGAAGCTCCAGTAAAGTTGTTAACGAACTCTCAAACTCTCGTTTTATGAAACACGAAGAGGTATATTTAAAATCGAACAATGTTAGTACCATTTTGTCAGATAAAAAAGACTAAAATAAATGTGTTAGATCTTTATAAGTTACACAACTTTGTTGTTGAACACTTTTTAATTTGAATAATTCATGTCAACGAAAAGTACGTTTGAATTTCTTAAATTTGAAAATTTTAATTTTTCAAATGACCTCGGGTAGATAAATAGTAAAAATAAAAGTTGTGGGTCTCGATAAGTTATAAAATTTTGTAGTTGACAATATTTTGATTTGAATTCAAATTGTCATTCAAAAATATGTTTCAATTTCTCAAATTTGAATTTTGAAAACGATATCGGATGGAGAAATTGTAAAAACGAAAGTGTAGATATCAAAAAGTTATGAAATTTTATAACTGAACACTTTTTTATTTGAAATCAAAATGTCAACGAAAAGAACGTTTGAAATAAAAGAAAAAAAAATTCTTTGTCGAGCGCTAACTCTCGGGCATTGTGTTTCAATGGCGGTTTCCCCTAGTGTTTCACACCACGCCCTTGTAAACTGCACCATCCTTTCTGTCTTGCACTGGAATTCAAATTAATTAGTTTCCATTGCTTCATTTAGATTTCCTTTTTTTTAATGGAACCTCGATCTAGATTTCTCTCCAGGCCAAGTAATTAGTGTTTGGATTTTAAAATAGAAGTATTCCACGACATGTGGTTTGACCTCTTTTAGCATGGGAGGACGGGATGACATCGCTCCAGCCACAGCAGACCAGCAGCAAATATTAATTGTAGTGAAAAAGATAACTAAATGCAGTAGTCTAGTTGTAACGACCGAGTGACCGAGAAGGGGTGAATTGGGCACACCATGAGCTAATATTTTTTACACTTCTAACAATTTATACTTATTACACAAGTAAAGGATACACAATAAGAGAGTACATGTACACTATGTGCGTGATCAAGATAGGATAACCAAGTGCTAGGAGTTGTATATACTAAGATCTAGGTAAACATAAGCATATAAGAACAACCTAGCATAAGAAAATATAAGTTCAACAAGTTCTACACATGCTGGTGTATAAGATAAAGGCAATCAATTAATCTAGCATGCATATAGGTAACACATAGGTAAACTCAAGTACATCCTATTCCTGCTAGTAAATAGATAAGTATAGAACAAGCATAACTAGCATGTATAAGTACACAAGAGGAAGCTAGTGATCATGATAACAAGATAGATACAAACATATATAACAAGATCACTGGACGATATCAAGTGTATGAAGCTATGACAAGGTACAAGCACATATAAAGAAAGCATGCATCACTAGTGAGAACGAGAAGTTAGCACACAGAAACAATCATACAAGCAATCATAGGATAAGCATAATATCTACTACAAGCGGATAAGATAAGCATGATAATAAGTGCAAGTAGTAGAGAGTAAGAGTAAGATATTGCTCATTGATTTTTTCCGTGGTCTCGGCAGGATGGCGTCTTCCCCTACTCTAAATTAGGTCACTCCCGTCGGAGTCTTGACCTCGTCCCTCTTGACGGTGTAAAAACCAGAAATAAACTGTCAACTTATCGGTAAATAAAAGAGTAAATCGCCAACACTGAGCTTTAATTTGTTTAACTAATGCAATTCCACGAGTTTTGGATGATTTATGAGTGCAGGAGTAAATAAGCGGAAAATGAGCCTCTGTGGGCAAAAACAGAAGCCGGCCGGCCTCCCCTCTAGGCCGGACGGCCATGTCCAGTGCACAAAGCTTGCAGGCTTGTTCTAGTGGGCTGAAAGAAGCCCAACCACGAAGGTTATCATAGCCCAAGCTGGAATTACCGCAGATATCATAGCCCAAGCTGAGTGGGCCTAAACTTGGCCCTCACTCCAGTTCTGCCAACCCCAGAAGCGAACCGACTTCAGAACCGACTCCAGGAAGCGATCAGGAATGTCCAGGGCGAAGGCGATGGCAAACCGCCTCGATGGATGGCCGGCCGGGCTGCCTTGGTGAACGCGCCACTCCACCTCGCGCTATAAGACTCCCATCCTCCTATAAAGACTATAAATACCCCTGGGCAGCAGCAGAACAACTCGTACCTCATGGAAGAAGCATTCCACTTGTGTAGTTTAGAATAGGATTAGTATTTTAGTTATGGGAGTTAGAGTAGAAGTGAGAGCTTCGCTCGGAGTTCTGGA
>LAPY01001116.1:118556-130240 GCA_000970635.1 Eragrostis tef
AAATTGCTCCAGGCCAAGCACGCTTAACCTCGGAGTTCTTTCGAGATGAGTTTTCAAAAAAGAAGTTGCAATTTGTTGACATGAGTATTCTATCAATCCTATTAGGCCTTGGGCCGGGATTTCATATGTACGCGCTCCAGCCTCCGAGGCATGCACCTCCTGTACACCACGGCGGCCGCGGGCGTCACGCGCTTCGTGGTGGCCTTCCGCGGCTCCTCACCAAGAAGAGTTCGCGGAAGGGTGACCAGGCATGAATACTTATATGTTGTTCAAACTTCAAGAATGTCGTGCTTCTGAGCTATTCATCTCAGGGAATGCTAGAGATCCTTGAAGCCTTCAACTGAGTTTTCAAACCTGTGGTGAATATCATGGAGGATTTGGGCGCATTGCGTGGGTGCCCAGCGTGTTCGTCAACCCGGGAAGATCCATCAGCGCCGAGTATGTGACTATGTGGGCTACTTTGATCACCGCAGGAAGATGGACAAATTGGCGCCGGCAGCGTGCGCAGGCTGGCGACGAGGCACTCTGTCAGGGACCTGCTGCTGGGCATGGACAGAATTCATGGCGGCGCCGTGAGAAGGCCATCTGCACCCCGCCGCCATGGACTCCAAAGCTGCTGGTAATTCTACCGAACCCATCTCAATTCCACATAAGAATAGTTTGCTAGTTATGATCTGATAATTGACTAGATGATCCTGTGTTTTAAGCATTGTTAGTCCTAACAAATCCTACTATAGCTTCCATTGCACTGAGCATAATGCTTTCATCCGAATCAAACAACTCCAGCACCAACAACATATACAATAGTGACATCATTCCACAATGGCCAAGCGTCTAAATTATTGCCTGCTCGACCCTAAAACAGAACTACTTTGTATCAGCACGGTAGGTGAACATGAAGAAACAAAGTCTGAAGCACAAGATGCAAACCATGGCACACGAAGCAGGAGAGGTATGAGCCTGTCTTCAAATCGATGGAAGCGGCAAATCCCGCAGCCGATTTGGTGCGGAGGTTGCCGACTGGATGGAGGCGAGCCTCGTAGACAGCGGAGGGCTTGGAGCAGCGATGGGCAAGTGGACGACGGCGGCGGCGCTGCGTGTGCGAGTGCTGTGTGGTGCAGCGGGCTGGCCGGTTTGGCTGGAGGCGGAACCGCGGATGCCGTCAGCGGCGCAGGGATTAGGGCGTCTTTAAAGATAGAGGCGGAATTGACTCTCCACATCATCTAAGAGGCAAGAAGAGTTCATATCAACTCTAAAGTAATGACGGGCCTGACATGTCAGTGCCTCAATAAATGTTAGAGGCTGCCTTTTAAAGAGGCCATTTGGCCGGACTTCTTGCCTGGCTTCTTGCGCGGCTCCGCCTCAATTTTTGCCAAACGTAGTGCTTCGTCGAGTGCTTCTCCGTGAAATCCGGGCGCAGCCGCCCTTGAAACCACCACGAAGCCGGGAGCACCTTTAGAGGTAGCTTCACCCGCTTCGCCACTCTGGGCCCACCCAAAATCCATACGCCCTTTCTGCGAAATTACGCGACTTGCCCCTGGTCCATCCTTATCCCCCCTGACGCGCATCTCTTCCACGACGGAGCAGCACCGCATGCGGGGGCTAGCGAGCGGCAACGACGGAGCCGCAGGGCAGCGAGCAATTTGAGCTGGTGGAAAATTCTCCGACAGTTACCACCTGTGCCGACAGTTATCTACCTTTGCCGACATATTTTCTGCTGCAAAATTACAGCGGCGCCATGTGCTGCTGCATAGCCATCCATAAGAAAATAATTGTCGGCAAAGCTACTGGAAAAAAATAAGTTAAAATGCAATACTGATTCTCAATTTGAGAAGAACAGGTGCATTCAGAAATAAGGCACACCTTACATGCTTAATACAGTCATACTCCAGCAACAACACTACAGGTCCACATACAACCATTAATCATAGATAAATTGCAGATATCACACAGGTCATGTACAGTAAATCACATGAAAGTGATGCTCAAATCAAATCCTAACTGAACACAGAATCCAGCTCTCAATTCATATGCTCTAGTTGCTGCAAAAGAAATCTAAAGCCCATATGGCCTCAAACCTATTCCTGTACAGATCGCCAAGCCATAGCTCTTCAAACTCCACTTCGTGCACTTAGCAGCAAACCCTCTTCACATCCAATTTTCTGGAGCATCAACCAAGAAACAAATGAAAATCAGCATGCACTGGTTTTGTACAAAAAAAAACTTTCTTTGACTAATAATATGAACAGATACACTAATAATATTTAGAGACTATCTGACTAGTACAACCATATGAAGGTTTCTTTCAATCACAAGGCAAGAACTCTTTGACTGCAGAGATTTCCCATATGACTGAACAGTAACACTAACAGAGACATGATAAAATAGTTAAAGTTCTATATGGCAAACCTTTTCAATGATTTCGTTGCTACTCGATAGAATCCACAGGTGGAGGTTCCCATTAACATTCCTGTAGATCACTTCTCTAACACTCATCACATTTTTCAGTACCTGTAAGTGTCAAGAATTAATTATTAAGACCACATCACATAATAAGTGTCTTGAGTTCAGGGATTACAATACCCGTCAACAGATTAATTGATCTGAACACTATTTTTTCAGAAGTAGAATTCAATCACTGAGTTTGCAGAATGCATAATCATTTTAAGAATCGTCAAATCCTCTTTGTTGCATCAGAATTAATAACAATGACATGTCTCAGCCTACTAACTGCTAAAATGACATCCCTACTCTGGATCAGGACAAACTAACACCTCGGCAGTGTGGGAGAATAGAACGGAAGGAGCTATGGCTTTGGAAGATCCCATTCATCACGTCCTGTTCCCCATAAAAAAATGGCAACAAACAATAAATCCACCGAGTCACACAACTTTCTTTTGCAACAAATCAAAGAAAAAATAATCGACTAAATAGTGCCATATCTAGCAGAAAGCAGGAACGCCTCTAGACGAGAAGGAAAATAATCAGATGAGCTTGGATTGGGTACGGCTTGGAGTCAGCTTGGCTGTTCGTGCACAGGGGGAAGGAGGTTGTCATGGGATGCTCTGGTAGATCCGGCCATCTGGGATGGGCAGACGACACGGGAAGGAGGTGATGGCGGATTCGGCTACGCGGGCAGGGCGTCGGATGGCAGGCAACAGGCGGGACGGACACGCCGCCACCGCACCTGACCTCCAAAGTGACGCCGTAGCTATACCAGATCTGAGGGAGGGAGAGGAGAAGGACCTGGGGGAGGGAGCGTGGTGGCCGCTGCGTCGAGAGAGACGGCGACGACGGCAAGGACATCGGCCTGCCGCTCCGCGCTCGTCGGGAGGACGCGCCGCGCCAGATCCATGAGCACCCATGACGCAGCACCGGATCCACGAGCTCCTACTAGCCGCCGTTGCATCGCGCTTTCCTCGCCCCGACGACGCGAGCAGCAGCCAATGGCGGCATAGATCTGGGCGGCGCGCTCGTGTTCTTCCGCCTCTAGCGGCTGGTGTGGTGGGCGGAGGCGTTTGGACTTTGGAGAGAGAAGCGAGCACACGCCTGGGTCGTAGGGTTACCATTGGGCCTTAGTTGTAGTCCGGCCTGTTGATGGAATCGGTACATAGGCTATGCCGACGCTTAGACTGTTGCCGGCAGAAGCTCTACCGACATAAAATTAGTGGTTGAAGCTACGCCGACAGTTTTTTAGTTGGCCGGACCAATACCGACAGTTTAACTGTTGCCTAATAAAACTTTTTCCGATAGATAAACTGATGGTATAATTTTTGACATTTCCCAACTGATAATTGGTCAAGAATAGATAACATTTCTCTACACTTCATTATTGGCATAGGTAGTACATGGTGTAGTGTTGTGTCGCTCTATTTGGTTTCATAACGAGGGTAACGCATCGGCACGGTGTCCCGCACTTATCCATGAAGTATACGTACCGGAAAATCGAATTAACTAGAAAATCAAAAAATAAAAGATACGTACAGGACACACAACGGGCGTGCCCTACCCGCACCCCTGTCGTATGTGACTTTGCCGGCGTATCCGTGTTTCGTAGCCTGCCGGATTTGTGAACAAGAGTATACAGATCACGTCTGTCTTTTTTTTCTCAGATCTCTTTATGGAATTAAGCACTAGCAGGCTCCACTGAGTCTGGTACCAGATGCTTGCTAGTGAATTATGCAAGATTGGTTTCAAATCAACATGTTCAGATTCATCTCTGTTTGTGTACATCAGTGGTGGCGATGTCGTGTACTTTGCTCTTGTACGTGAGCGACATTGTGTTGACAGCATCTTCAGATGGCCTCCTGCAGCGTGTGGTACAGCACCTCAGTTCAGTCTTCCCCATGAAGGATCTAGGTCCATTGTCTTATTTCCTCAGCATCCATGTCAAGCGCACATCTGCAGGCTTCTTCCATCATCAGTTCCAATATGCAGAAGATATCCTCGAATGCTCTACGCCTCGACGCCTGTTGATGACACCAACCTGAAGACATCAGCAGCAGCAGGAGCACTAGCATCCGACACAGCGTTCTATCAGAGTACCACTGGAGCTCTTCAGTACCTGACGCTAACCAGGCCAAATTTAGCCTATGACGTGCATCAAGTTTTCTTGCATATATGCACGCGCCAATACACGATCACATGAGTCTTGTTGAAAGGATCCTACGGTACATTTGCAGGAAAATTCGTCATGGTGTTCACAACATGGTGTCCTCAAGCAACAACTTGGTGGCTTACTCTGACACTGACTGGGTCGGGTGAGATCTACTTTTGGCTACTACATGTCGGTGAGACGCTCGTGTCATGGTCCCCCAAGCACCAAATGACCGTTCCTCAATCGAGCACCCGAAGCTGAGTACAGCACCGTAGCCAACGTCACTGTGGAGTGCTACTGTTTATGCAACCTACTTCACGAACTACACGTCGACGTCGCCAAGGCTACGGTGGTCTACTGCGACAATGTCTCTTCCATCTACCTCTTCCATCGACAAAGCGTGTCGAGATTGATATTCATTTGGTTCAAGAAAAGGTAGCGATCAGCCAGCTCTGCGTTCTACACGTTCCAACGAAGCACCCTTTACAGACATCATGACAAAGGATCTTACTACCAAACTTTGAAGCAGTTCAGGTCCACTTTGTCCATCACGGACGACACACAAAACAGATGGGGGGTGAGGGGAGGGGGGTGGGGTAGTGTAGAAAGAGATAGCACTCACTTTGTTTTTCTTTTTTGGGAATCACTTTGTTTCAGTTAGGCGTCAATGTTCATACCAGTGACCATCACCACGTCCATGGCTGGCTAGATTGTAGGATCGGCGGTTGTTTCAAACTGCCTCCCTTGTACATGTATCAAGTCCAAAGAGATCAATCGTCCCAATGATTCTCTACACTCGTGACGACGAGAATGGCCCGGCTGGTCTTGAGATGGTGCGCTGAGGGCGGCAGCGGTGCAGCGACGGAAGAAGCATGAGACCGCTGTAGTGTTTCTGCTTTTCACAGGAACGAGTCGGAAGTGCTGATGAATAGACACAACAGTACATCAGAGCACAAAATTAAAACACAAGTACACAACGGAAGTCTGAAGATACATGAAACAACAACTACTCTCGACAATACATGGCCACACATCGAAGCCCCGCGATGTGGACCTGGAGGCGAATACAGCAACTCCACCAAGCAACAGCGGAAGCAAAGACACAAACATAAAGAGCCAAAATCCTGAGCAACTAATACTTAGCAAGACTTACCCGTCAACATGGCCAATTACAGCCGATTCCTAGTATGCAAAGGCCACAAGAGGTGAAGCTGACTCAACTTGCAAAAGCAACACTAATTACTGAGTCCTTACTTTCAAATTTAGCTCAATATTAGTAACTAACCAAGTATCAAGTGTGCAGCTACAGCTAGAACAGGCAAGTAAAGTAAACGACAGTAGATATAACAATAATTATAATAAGTAAATACAGTAGTAAGATAGCATCATCATCAATAGCATCATCCATAATCACACTACGATGCGACTAAGTGAACAAGGGTGCTCATATCCGAGAGCGACGACACCGATGTACATCCTTGTCGGGTACCTAAAACAAGGTACCCGTGGTTACCATAATAAGACCTCGCAATTAGGCGTGAAACCAGGCCGGAAGACTATTCGTCGTCCCCGGGGAGGGGACGATTGATGCGAGGCCCATGGTGTGCTACCTTGGTGGGCCTGACCGACCTCAAAGGCCGCCACACGACCCACGACTGGGGAGGTCTCGCAGGCCGCGAGCGCCGCGACCGTCCCTCCGACACCCGAAGGGTCAAGGGAAATCTCCACCTCGGCCGACCCCAGGCGTCCGACCCCAACCGCAACACGGGGGTTGGACAGCAAGGGTCAAGGTCCGGCCGTTGAGGACTCATTAAATGAAGATGCAAGTGGGCGTCGTGGGCCGCTGTCTCGCACGTCGCGGAAAGGCTTTTTTACCGCGGCCACGCCATTTCCCCACGCGGCAACAGTGGAGGCCGTAATTCAAAAATTCAAAAATACAGGCCGTAATCCCGTAGAGCCGTAACAGTGCATGAACAGGACGCGGACATCACCGCTGTGGCGGACTGCAGCAGCGGTCACCGTCCTCGCCCAAAGGAGAAGGCGTTGGGAAAGGAGACCTCCATTCCGTGTTGTGCGGCCAAGCAACACTGAGCCGTCTGCCATTACTCTCTCTGATTTCTTCTCCTTCTTATCTCTACTTTTCTTTTCCCTCATGACTGTAAGCGGTCAATCTCTCCTTGAAAGAATAAAAGGGGGGATTGGCCCACAAACCCAACAAGCTCTCTCAGACATTCTCTAGCGAGCACACACTCTCATCCTCTTCGTTCTCGCGGCGCATGCGGGGACGAACACACTCACATAGCACTCAGAGACTTGGGAGTCTCACCCTCTCTCGAAAAGCTTGTAACCCCTACTACGAGTAACACGAATAAGAACCGACTCACTGGACGTAAGGCCTCGATTGCCTAAACCAGTATAATCCCTCTGTGCCAACCCACATTTTCCTAATCACAACCAAACGCGTAGTCTAAATTTACTAGTCGGCCAGATTTCTCAACGCCGACAGTTAGCGCGCCAGGTAGGGGACCTCTAAGCGCTACGGTTGTGATCCTCGCCGCCTTCGTAGGCGTCGTCACAAGAACCGTGGTGCGGATGGTGGGAAAAGTCCATCGAGCTACCATGCACGGTCGGACACAGCGTAGTCGCCCAGGCCGGGCTCACCAAGGTGCCGCACGCGTCTTAGCAGCTGGTGACATGTTCCCAATCCTAGCGACAATCTGGATCAGGTCAAGCGCCGGTCGTACCATACATAGTGGATTGGAGCCTGCGGTAGTGTATCGTAATACACCGAGATCTCCGAGGGCACGCGCCCGACGAAGACAAATTTTAATGCATACAGAATGGCATAGTTTGACATACAGTCCAGAATCCTTAGTTTTGACTAGCAATATGGAATTGTTACAACCTTGCAGAATGGCATACAGACTTTCAGGAGCACACCACGACTGCATAGAGCCCTTGTAAACTGCGCCATCCATTCAGTCTTGCACTGGAATTCAAATTAATTCGTTTCCATTGCTTCATTCAGATTTCTTTATTTTGAGGAACCTCGATCTAGATTTCTCTTCAGGCCAACTAATTATTGTCTGAATCTGAAACAAAAAGTATTCCACGACATGTGGTCTTACCTCTTTTAGCATAGGAGGACACGATGACATCGCTCCAGCCACAGCAGACCAGCAGCAAAAAATATTTGTAGTGGAAAAAGTTATTATGCAGTAGTCTGGTATGTCACTTCATGCTATAAAATTTGCATGTATCCTAAATGAATGTCATACTTTTAAAATGAAGATCTTAAAATGAAGATCTGGGTCTCTAAACTATTCTGTGGTTCTCATCTATATCCATGAACTTTTAAAATGAAGATTTGGGTCCCTAAACTATTTATATGTTCTCATTTGGGTCCATAAACTAGCAAAATGAAGGTTTGGCTTGGTAATTGCGTGGGTTTGGCGGGAGCTTTGATACTGTTACACAAATCTGGTGGTTTGAAAGGTACAAAAAAATACAACATCTTATACTATCCAAATACCGTCTAATAACATCGGCCGCTTCGACGGGTTCGATATTCGGAGTTTTTCAAGGCGCGATTGGATGAAGATTGCAACCTAGGGGTGATGGCTAAGGACAACATTAGACGATGGTGTTGAGCAACTCGATCTAAGGACGACCGATGAAGAAGCATTTTGGCGGAGATGCAAGGCTCGTGGCTGCTCAGCAGTGGTTCTCTGGAGCTGGCGGCGACAACGTGAAGCATCAATACAAGTACAAAATCTTGATTGAGATTTTATGGACCCATATGAGCACCTTGAAATAGTTTATGGACCTGAATCTTCGTTTTAAAAGTTTATGGACCCAGATAACAGCAATGAAATAGTTTAGGGACCCAAATCTTCATTTTAAAAGTTCATGGACCTAGATGAGAACTCTAGAATAGTTGAAGGACCTAGGGTGCACTTTACTCTTTAATAAAATAGGAAAGGTTAGTTCATGTCACCTCCTACCATCACGCCGAAATTGAGGTGCAACGAAAACACAAGACGTAACGAAAAAGAAAAATCAATGTATCAATAGTGTGGGTTGTAACTCTTCATCTCAGACCCACAACCCGCTACTATTCACCGGATGATTTCTCTTTTTGATTTCTTATCACACAAGTATCACAAGCATCTCAAATTACATGATGATAGACGATTGCATGCTCTATCCATTCATATATATTTTTTAAATTCTAGATACACAATCTTGCTGCTGGTGTGTGTACCATGCATTTTCATGTGAGCGACAGGTCACGTCGCATTGTGCATCCTCTCTGCCGGTTTTTGCACTTAGGTCCTTGCTTCCGTGGTTATTGCTACCCGAGCACCTTGGACAGTAATCTACAATTTCACACAACGGCGTTGCAGATACTACTCATCACTTTGTAGTCTTAATTTTGCCATGAGAATGTCAATTTGGCTGGACGGAAATCACACGCAAGTTTTCAACAGTTTACACGCTATTTTGTGAGAAATGAATGAGTATGTACCGAGATATTAAACGGATTTTAAAAAACATAACTAAACTGACACAACCTTGCTGCTGGTGTGTAACATGCATTTTCATGTGAGCGAAAGGTAAACAAAGCAGGCCAAAGAGTTCATTAAACGACAATAAAAGAGTTCATTAAACGACAGTAACAGGCTACCAGAAAAGAAGAACAGATTCTAGGCAGGATAGGAACCGTCGTTCCAATCATGCAAGAAATCCATATTTCAGACAAGCACTCATCGGACATGCCAAGCCCCTGGTGCCCAACCGGCCGCTCGCCAAGAAGCCATCAGCTCTGCCGCATCAAGGCGCTCCTGACAAGAACCGGGAGCCACGTCTTGGTCCATCGATGTCGATCGACTACAGGTCTGGACCAAAAGCTCCACCGCAGCCTCTCATGCGTTCAGATCCAACGCCTCCTTCCAGACACCTCGGCACGGCCGTTTGCGTCGGCACGAGAACCGTGGTGCGGATGGCGGGGAAGTCCGTCGAGCTATGGGTATGGTTCACTACATTTGCTTCTTCTGTGACTGTGTTCATTATGTCGGGAAAACCTTTGCCGACGCTTTTCTGTCATTATAAGTGCCTTTTACCAATAGTAGATAGTGTCGCCAAAGGCTGGTCATGGTGTACTGAGTGTCAGTCGTTTTACTAGCGGATAGAGTACACGGAGGACCATGATGGTGTGTGTGTGTGTGTGTGGGGGGGGGGGGGTGTTTGTGAGAGTGTTGTCCACGTACGCTGGAGGAGCGGATGCCTCCTAATAGCACCGACGAGAGGCCTCCAAGACGGAGCAGCGCCTAATGACGTGACCAGTGGGTGCCTTCGTCAAACACCTTGACAGCCCGGCCGAGCCGTGCACGGCCGGACACGGCGTACGTAGTCGTCCAGGCTGGGCTCACCGACATGCCTGACGATCGACATGTTCCTAATCGCCGGCGATCTGAACCATGTGAAGCGCCGACCGTACCGTAGTGGCGTGCGGCCCTGACTCCAACAAGAAGAGCCAGTTTGACAGCCAAATTCCCCTTTGCGTCGGGTGAATAGTGTTTTGCACTTGGTTCACATCTCCTCTTCTCCAACAGACAAGAGGCATCGCATTCGCATCTCACCCCTGCCCCGCGCCGCGCCACGCCGCGCTTCAGCTCGCGCTCACGCCGCCGCGCCACGCCCTGCCCCTCGCCGCGCCACGCCGTGCTACAGCTCGTGCTCACACTGCCCTGCCCCCGCCACGCTCCGTGCGCCGCCGCGCCACGCCCTGCCCCGCACGGCACAACAACAGCAGGTAGTAGCAACCACAAGACCCGGCTAAAGAAAATCGAAGCAGTTCAAAAAAGCAATCACATCAAGCTGATGTTGACTAATTGAATCATCGGGTAACAAATCTTTGTCTTGCGGGGATGGATGGCTACCTCTGCCCGAGCATGGCGGTCTCCTCGTCACGGGAGAAGGGCGCGGCGAATGAGCCGACGCAGTCCCATCTCATAGTTGTTCACCTGCCCGGACGAGCAGAGAATGCTGGTCCCGAGCGCTGCCGCAGCTGCTCGTCCCGCGCCGTGGCTGCGCACAGAGCCGCGGAGCCCGCTCTGACCACCGTCGACCTCGCCGCCGAATTCGCACTGTACGATGAGCCATTCGCAATTCCTCGCGCAGGAGAACTCCCCACTCCACCCCGCACTCGCCAGACTTGGTCTTCACGCAGAAACGCCGACGAACCCGCTGGAAATCGCTTCTTCCCCGTCGCCGGCCGCCGGAACAGCGCCGCCTCTCCGACGAAGTCCACTTTCCGGCCATCTTCCACGTCTATGTGCTAGTGTTTCGAAGTCGCCTCGTCACCGTGAGCATGTATCTCCCCACCATAATCCCTACGTCGCCGCCGTTCAGCCGGAATGCGCTTGTCGTCGCCCCACGCCCCGCGCCCATGGTGCGCGGGTCACGGAACTGGGGCGCGCGAGGCCTCTGTGCCTGCGCCGGGTTGCCGCGCCCCGCCTCCGCGCCTGCGCCCGCCGGCGAGGCCGCGGCCCGCGCGCCAGTGCACTTGCATCCCGAGCAGCACGTCTCCGCCTGCTCCCGTTCAAATCGCCTGCCGCGCAGCCCAAGCTCGCCCACGCCGCGCTCTTGCTGCTGCGCGCCGCTCCCTCGCTGTCGCAGACGCCCCGGCCCGCCGCGCCCTCGCTGCCACACACGCCCCGGCCACATGACACCGTGGGATAGAATGTGTAAACACGTGACCATAGTTAAATTGAGTAAACCACGAGAGAGTGTGTAAACCATGTACACACACGCACGTGTGCGCATGTACACACACGCACGTGCGCATGTATCTGTGTTTTCTTCCGCGTAACTTGCGACTTGCGACCCGCGACCGTGACACAGTGTGGCTGCAAGTCGTGTGTATCTTTGCCATTTTTAATCCTCGACAATCTGACCATTTTGTATTAACCAGAGAGGATCAATACACGGATTAATTGGCCAGCTGTTGGTATTTCTTACGGCACGAATAAAATCCGCAAGCGCACGGAATACCGTAGTAGCACTTCACCCGGGAGTATTCTAA
>LAPY01001117.1:0-21648 GCA_000970635.1 Eragrostis tef
TCCCTATTGACCACTTTAGCACCACATTGTGGTTGCTCTAATACATATGCGCGTAATAAATGTTTGGATGTATAAAACGTGACATGGTAGCTGCAGATTGCATGGCACAAATATATCCTATAAGTTTGGTCGCCGGTTTGGTCGCCGGTTTAAGCAACCCGTCTATGAACAACCCTAATACATACTACTGATTTATGTGGTGCATGACTGCAATTGAACAAATATATATCTTTAAATAAAAATCTATAGAGCGGAAGTGTATGCCTTGTAGTATATGTGGGGCTGGTGACTCAGGGTAAAGGGATACAAAACTTTAGGGATAACCATTAGGAATTCCTTGCGAGGTAGCAAGAAGTCAGTTACTAACCAAGTTCACATGTCATGCGAATGTGGCAAGACAATATATATGCTGGAGACAAGCATTTAGGATTAAGAGGCGTCAGGAATCTTCAACGTTCTGACAGCGAAATTGACTTGTCTACAGCTTACAGTGATGCAGTGATCTTGCACTAGCACGCTTGCAGCAGCATGATAGAAAGTAGTCATAGGAATGAACACCGCAGATTTTCCACGGTACACACATATAGTGAATGTAAATTTTGATGTGTGTCGCGCGACTTTCATGAAGATAGCTGATAAGTTTGTATAATATGGTATAATGTTGTCTGGGATCTACAACGTTGTAAACAATACGGTTTCATTTAGTCATCGTGCTGTGGTTTCTTCAGCGCTGAATGAGAGTTCGGTTTAGTATGAGAACGAAATCCAGCAACATTCATATGAACCTTGCACAATGAACAGTATAGACGAGCACAATATGTAACTAACTTGTAGTCTTGGTGCCTTGGTATTATGTGGCGCTTTTGATCCATCAGTAGAAATGAATGCAACGTACAAATGAATTTGATCTTTCCTTGGTGGCATGTCAACCGTTATACCATCACCTAATTTCATGAACCCAGGCGCTTAAAAAAATGAGATGCAACTTAGGAGGTGCTAGGCGGTTTTTTTCATTAAGAAAAAGAAAAATGACCAAATAAATAGGTACCCAAATTCGAAAGTATAGGCACTCGAATCAGGATGATTATAGGTGCAATAACCAACTAAGACAAGCTCAGCTTCCTAACCCAAAGCACTTACAAATTAAAGGCATCTGCAATAAAGTCATGTGGCACAGTGGCGTAAAGATATGTCACTAATTAAGGTCCAGCAGAATACATGTGCTTAACGAGTGTTGGGATACATAGAAACGTGCAATGTGGCATGTAGCAGCAGGCTGCATATGGAACAAATATGTAAACACCTAAAGTTGTAAAAGGCAAGTGAAAGGCCAACTCCGTGCAATATAAGGGATTTGGGGAGAGTGAAGACCCCTGGTGAAGACAAAGACAAGAGTTCTGGTGAATTGTGTGTGGCGATAAAGCTAGGCATTCTACTTTGAGTTGCAGGATTGGGAAGCATCGAGAATTATGTTGTATCGATGATTTGCCCTGATTCAACACGCTGGCCATATGCTTGAACGATGTTGAGATCATGCTTCACATACTGCATGGTTGATTGTTCTTGTAACCGTTCAGCAGCAAGTTCACGGGGAAAATTACAAGACCGCAGGTCTAAGACATTGCCATGCTCAGGATACCATAGAAAAATTAGTGTGCTCGGAAGACTGTATATGTGATGATGTACTGGAATTGTCATTTGTTTCCTCCATTTGGGGTTAAAAGAGTTTATAATTATTAAAGTATACACATAAAAAATAACCCATCTGTTGACCTTGGGCAAAAGAACACTACACCCATTCTTTGTTCTTCTTTCTTTTTTTTTCTTTGTGTGAGGGAAACACTACACCATTAATTACGGACTTTTGCCAACAGTATGTACATTGGCGACCTTTGCCAACACTCTGCAAATCGGCCAAGGTCATCTTCAGTGACCTAAAAATGAAAAAAAGGCTAGTTAGCAATCCAAGTGGAAAACACATTCAGGCAAACGCTACAGTTTGTTTACATGATCTTCTAGTTGCCACATGGAACTCACGAGTCTCCAACCATGCATCTGCGTTGGTGATCATGTAACACTTGGTACATATCGGCGGGGCTGTGTCAAAGACTCTAATACGACACCAGATACAATAACGATCATTACTCCCATGGTCCGAAGGCATCAGAAAAACTGCTAGTGCAAATAAACTTCGTAGAAATAAGATTGATTCAGCGAGCTCCATGGCAATACACGTCGAAGAACCACCTGAGTGACTTTCTATTTCACTAGAATAATTTCAACTTGCTAGTCCAGAGAAGAGCGAAGCAAAGACTCATTTCAAAGGAAGAGCCATAACTAAACAGGTAACAGGTACAGAAATGGCTAGTACACGAAGCATAATTTTCACTTTTTCCAGCCAGAAGACAACCTAGTTGACCACGTATAGCTAGACATCATATCATAGACAGGTTTCTTAAGATTTAGCATTGAAAAGCAATGGGAGCACAAGTAATCGGTGGCATCAGTGCTCCAGATGGAAAACACATTCAGTTAAACGCTGCAGTTTGCTTGCATCAAGCTTCTGACTGGTCTGAGCCTTTGTTTTCCTGACAGTAAGCATCCTGGTTGCCGCATCCAAACTCCAATCGTTTCCAACAGCATCTGCATTTGAATAAACACTATTATTTTTTTATTCCTTTTTCTCTTTTATTTTATTTGAAAAAGCAGGAGACCTGTGCTTCATTGCATTAGAGAGAAAAAGGCCCCCTGCATCACCCTCCTCTCATATGAATAAACACTATTACATTGTCATAAAAGTATGAAGCAGGAACAGATCAAATTCACAATCATAATTAAATTTGTGTAACTATCAGTACCGTTCACAGGCACTCTCCCTCTCATGCAAGATATGCTTCTACATTTACACAAAAATGTTATACCAACACACAAAAAAAGTCACTTATCAAGATAACATAAAATACAACTAGCTACTCTCACTGATTTTAATTTGTTAACTTGCACTAAACAACATCAACATATTAAAACAAAATGGAATAATTGAATTATTCTTATCAAAATAAACAGAGGTTTCACAAAATATAAGAAAAAAGAAATGATACACTTGACAAAGTCAGAAAACTTTGAAGGTAAGGCGATAGTGTCCACTAGTCCTGCTGACTTTAAGTGCTATGGCAGTCAGTAGCAACTTGAAACAGATATCCAGATGGGTGGATACCGTATTACTGATATACCTCATTGCCCAAATTGAAACATACAATCCAACATTTTATTTGTTATAAAATCATAGTCTTATCCTAAACGGTTTTAAACGGCCGTCTACACGCGTCTAAACACTACACGGGACCTCACCGTGCAGTTTAGGCCCTAGTCGGTGTAGTATACGGTTGACCCGTTTATACGGTCAAAGTCGGAAAAAAACGGTGTAAACGGACTAGACGACACGGGATTTACACGGATTTGAGCGGCGTTCAGCCCGAATCGAGCGGCGACTAGGAGATGGCGAGTTTCTGAGATCGAGCTCGGCGCAGCATGACGCGACGCTGCAGCTGTCGGTGCTGCAGGGGAGGCCCATCAGTCGTCGCAGGCGCACGAGGGGACGAGGCCCAGTGATGAGCATCCAGGCACATCGCCGACCACGGCGGCGAGCAAGTCGAGCAGTGCCGCCTTGTCCGCATGCTGCTGCGATGACGGGAGCCAGATGAAGGTGCTGAGCAGAAGAGCGGCAGCTGGATCTAGAGCTTGTAGCCGGGCAAGATTTCCTCGTTGGATCTTCCTTGGAGCAGTGGATGGGGAGCAAGGAAGGAGAATGGAAGCGGCGGCGGTGAAGGAAAATGCGTGGCTGGTGTTGGCTCTGTCGAACGGGAGTGGTCTTCCAGTGGATAAGGTATAAGGGGTTTGGTGTGCTTTTGCTCATGGGCCGGCATGGGCTGGCATATTTCCCTCTTCCTTTCTTCTTTTTTCCCTTTTCTTTTTCTTTTTCTTTCTTTTTCAGGTGCTACAGTACCAAACCGTTTAATCTGTTTAAACGGCGTTTAAACGCGTGTAAACAGTCTAAACGTTAAACCGAGCCTCACCAACTGTCTACCGTTTAGCGTTTAGGAAAACATTGTAAAATCAAAATATTATCTAGCACACAAACTATTATCAAACCAACCAAAATGCAGGCACAAAATTTATCCTGCCAATGCAGAAAAGTAGCAGCACTTTATACCAGACAACGAGAGAAGTCCAAAGCAAGCTACTGTGGATTGAGATGGATTAAGGACCAGTATGGCAGAACTGGACTCCAGGATTCATGCTGGAACTGGAGCATATAATAAGGTAAAATAAAGTGGTTTACTATTTCTAGTCTCAAATGTGAACAAGATAGCACACTCAAACATATCCACTGTCATGAACGGAAGTTTTCAACTTTTTGACAAGACACATTTAGATTCCGAGCAAGAACGCATCAGTTACCATCTGGATGGTCTAGCTAACTACAACATTCACACTCTAGACTCATACGCCAACCCATTATTCCATCAACTAGCCTCTAGCCCTCATCTAGACAGTTCAGAATCCCAGATGAATATTGACCAAAAAGAAAAAAAAATGCACATAATTATTAGAGCCCTACCGAGACATACGATCACAACGAATACAACTACGAATAAAAACATTTTCCATTTATAGAAATATTGATGGCACCCAGCGCAAGTCATGTAAAATGTATGGGCACACCATAAAAGTTGCTCATGTCAGAATAAACAAGCAAAAATGCAGTAGATGGACGGATATGTACTTCAAATATTACATGTACTGATGATAGGGCTTCACAGGAAGTTATTGGCTCTATAACAATCTTGTCTCATCAGCAAATGCAAATGTTTATACCAAGACACGATGCACCCTTCACAAGCTCAGATAAACATCAACCATTTACCTTCCTAGTATGAGCAAAATTCATTGCAAGTTCAATGATCTAATCTAGGCATAAATCTTAGTGCAAGGTGGAAAATTATTCAGTACATTCCGGATTTGCAATACTCAGACAATTCCAAGTTTGTCATGCTTCAACTTAATAAAAACGAAGAAAGAACCATATTTGAATGCCACAATCTAGGTAAAAGGTTAAAAAAAAAACATACAGTTTGTAGCATCCTCTTCAGTCATCCCCATGAAATGAGCCACATCAGCAACAGTGATTGTGGAATATGCAGAACTCAGCAGCTGGAATGTCCTCTTTCTATAGCTTTCTGAATCATTAGAAAAACAAAGATCATACACCCACAACAATTACAATCATAAACAAAAAAGTCAAGTGCTGAACAATTTCCTATGGCCATGCAAGAAAAATGAAAGCACTCGCTGATAGCCTGGGAATAATTTTTGCCCGGTGTATGCCAGAGGAGGAATATCATAAAGGAGTCAACCTCTTTATTTATACCACAAACTTTGCCTTGAATGCATTAAGCGCTATTCTAGGCAATTTGTAAGCTGTATATGTACCAGTGCAGACATAATGGCATGATGATGAAAGCTTTTCTCAAGTAAACGATAGCTAGCCATTGCGGCTTACTATGTACTACAATACACCATAACTTCAGGTTATTTATGTTGTCACTTGTAGAATCAAAAGGGAATAAATTTGCATTGTTAAGTATCAAGCCACATTCATCGTGGGAACATCATCGATATTACTAGATGCAACAACAAAAATGATATGCGACCAGCTTGCAGTGCCATATTGGACAACAGACTTCATTATCATATTCGTTTAGGGTACCTAATCCTCAGCGCGACCTCTGAAAGAACTACAAATAGATTTCCCTACTGTTTAATCAGTGGGTACAACATCGGTTTATCCCCTGCCCATGCCACAAAATTTATCATAATTCAATCGAAGCACAACAAAATTCTATGTCATCCTAAACAGAGATGCAGATTCAATACCAAGGAAGGCGGCGACGAACTCAGCAAGTTCAGGGCCCCACTCAAACCCTTGTGCGGCCGTGTAAACGCCGGCGTAGTCCCTGTTCCAGAGGCACTGACCAATCCTCCAGACGGCGGCGAGCTCCGGCCGCGCATCCTTCACCGCCTGCGGCAATGACTTCCACAGGAACCTCGCGCTGTTCCTGGTCGCCACAAAATCACACCACACAGCGTCATCCACAAAACCCTAGCCCCCAAAACGCAGAAGAAGAAAAAAAAAGTGGCCGGGGAAACAAGGGGCGGCGGATCACGCACAGGTCGTTGAGGTAGAGGTGGGCAAGGAGGTGGACGGCGTAAGGCCAGTCGTCAGTGGCAACACCCTGGGCCGCTGCCTGCGAATCGAAGTAGAGAATCGCGTCAGAGGAAGGCCAGCGGCCAGGGAGGGAGACGCCGCGCAGATGGATGGGGTCGCGGGTACCTGTAGGAGGAGGTCGTCGCAGAGGGGGGCGACTGCCGAGTAGGACTTGTCGGCGAGCGCGGACTGCACGGCGGAGACGCCCATAGGGGGCGACGGAAAAGGAGATCCCGGCGCCGCGGAGCAGGGGAGAGGAAGAGGGTTTTGGCCTTATGGGATTTTTGGGACGCGATTAAATTCGAGACGAATTCTCCTTTGTGTTTGGGCTGGAGAAAAGTGGGAAGGAAAAAAATGTAAAGAACCCTCGTATTTCCCTCATCGATACGGCCGGGACGGGCCGGGGCGGGCCGGCCCAACCTCTCTAGATGGGCTTCTGAGGCTGTGTTGGCACGTATAGTACTCCTCTCGTTTCTCAAAAAAAAAACGTAGAGTACTCCTCTCAAAATAAAAAAATACGTATAGTACTTCCTCCTATTTTGATGAAGATTTTTTTAGTATTATGAACTTATTAAACTTTGGATGTCACTGACTTTCAAGAATGCTAAGAAAATAACTTTCAAGATTTTTAGGTTGCACATATATAAAATACGGGTAGATTCATTTCAAAACACATTTATAATACCATATTTCATGTGTGCGTGAAAAGAGGCCTTGGCCTAGTGGTTAAGACACCCGAGTAACACCTTTAAAGTCCTGCGAGAGCGAATATTCTAGAATTTAATGGCTTTGTGCTTTCAGCGGTAGGCGATGTGGTCATCAAAAGCGATGGGGAAATTATATATTGCCTTATTGTGTCTACACTGACGATATTTGTCAAAAACCTTTTTGGTTTATTGCCTTTTGGTGCCTACGAATTCTATCACGTTATGTTTTGTCCATTCGACATTACATCTCGGTCACAAAAACGTCATATGTTGGTCTCAAAAAAAAAACCGTCATATGTGATTCATTTTCGGTCCATTTAAAAATATTGAATTGCTGTCCTCAAAAATACTCTAGCAGAGCAATCACAAACTAACCTAAGCTTGTGCCATGCAAAACAAGATAGCCGCAATTTCTCGAAAAGAAAGTAACCAGCATAAGACACTAAGGATGGGAGACTCAAATTGTGCCTACAGTTCTCCGAACTGAATGAAAGGCCGCTATTTCTTCAGTGAGACATCAGGTCATGGCATCCAACTAAATTTCAATCTAGCGATTCCAGTTTGAAGAAGCAAGCAATAATTGAAGAATCTTCTGACTAGATTTCACATTCACATAAAACTGACTGCAATTTCCAACTTCATGAAAGAATCTTCTGACTAGATTTCATGATGGCACACAGAGGCTACAATGCACAATTGAACGCTATCTGAAATTAAAAGCAAATGGAAGAATAACCTAGCTACAAAATCATAACTAGCCTCATCCCCCACACTGGAGTCACTATTGTCAACATAAACCTAAGCAGATAGAGTTACAATGGAACATAATGTTTGATTCCACGAAGATAACAGTCCATTGTTGATGAGCCAGCCAATCTACTCTTGTGGAGGAGGTCCACGTCCCCTGCCTCCACGTCCACGACCACGCCCTCGGCCCCGACCGCGTCCCCGACCACCATCTGAAATTAAAGAGTAAGAAGATTCAGAATCAATTACACTCCTATTTGAATAACTTAGAAGGAAATAGAATATTAGTGAAAATGCTGAGCTCTACAATCAATCATCCATTTTCATTTACCCGCAAAAAAAAGCGGGGTCAGGAAAAAAAAAGACTAACCATAACCTTGCGCTGGTGGTGCATTGTAGTACTCCGCATCATGGTATCCACCAGCTTCTTCCATTGCATAACCGTCACCACCGTAACCCCTTCCAGGCCCAAAGGATCGGCCACGCCTTCCCCTTCCTCTCCCTCTGCCGCGATATCCCTGTGGTGCCTCCTGCGGGTATCCATTCTCATCATCATAATCCGCTCCACCGTTGTTGAACGCTGCAGCAAAATATCCAAATGCGAAGAGGTCGTCAGAAACCAGGACTAGGAGACTAACAATAGCAGTAGTCAAATGTAAGCGTGCTGATTACCTCTTCCCCTGCTCCTTCCCCCTCGACCATGTCCCCTACCACGGCCACTAGGTACTGCCACTGCATCCTCACCACCAGCATCCTCACTAAGCTCATTTACTGGCCTCACCTGATCAGCGGGTATTGGTGCCTGGTAACTGCACAATACAAAGAGTGTCATGTATGTTTAAGAGAGGAATAGCATGAGAAACTGTAGAAGAGAAATTCATAGAATGATAATAATAGAATCTATTTGCGGCAGGCACTATGTTTGGAGTAAAATTGCCTAAGTAAATCTGAGATTAGATCAGAAGTTAAGCATATGTAATTTCTACTCTCTGGAAGGAGGCATGAGATTTTAAAATAACAAATGTGAACCAAACTGGAGACAAATCGATGAAATAGTGAATTGTAAGTTTTCCATATTAAGAAGAGTATTCTGTTCAATCTAGCTACATAGGACAAATTTGAATATTTGATGAGCAACCAAATGAAATTATTCTTAGCATGAGAATCTGAACAGAAGAAACTATCCCTTGAGGTCTAAAGTAGGAGAAAGGCATGTTTTTTGTTTGGATTGAAGTTGCCTACGAAACCTGAGATTCAGTTTAGCTTAGGTGACCTACTAGCAGGCATTGAGATATCTTAAATTAAACTAATGGCATGCGGTACAGTAATTCCTGCACTCTTTGTGTCTTTAAAAAGCTATTTACTAGAAAAACTCGATCTAGAATGGAGGACAAGCTTAAACAATCTATGAGAAACCAAATGAAATCACAACTCTCCAATAAATTTGGAAGGCAGAAAAGGAAATCAGAGGTCTTAGTCACTAACCCAGGAGACGACGTATCCAGCTCCTTCTTTGACAGCTTAATGGTAATCAAGGAAACATGGCGAGTGGTCTCAAGGCTGTCATAAATACAAAACCGTATCCTGTCAAAACCAACCGTCCCTCCAAAACAGAAAGAGGCACAAGGAAAATACTGATTGCTCCTTACGTAACAAGGCCCTCCTCCAACGGCTCCCAAGTGTCGATTATGTCAAGCGACTCAATCGAGGTGTTCTGGTGGAGACCAGCGATCCTCCTCTGCTCAGGGCAACATGAATAATTCAGTGACTTGTTACAAGGTGTATCTCTCGTTTAGGGAAAGAATTTGACAAGGTTGGTGATTTCACCTTGAGAAGCTCCACAATGATAATGGTCTTGTTGATCGCCCTTCCCATAGCCTTGACGACGATTTCCTCTGTTGCTTCATCCTGTTACAGATTACGAAACCGAAAACGGTTATCATTTAATTCAGGGGAAACGGCGGGGATTTGACCCTAACAAACAACCGCTCAAAGGGGATTTGAAACCATCAACAGAGTAAGAAAGAGGCAAGGTGTCTGATTCATGAGCCCGACGTCACCACAATTTTTATCTCCAAGCCCATAAGGAACAGTACAAGGGCAAAATCCTAAACAGTACCAATGTCACTATCCGTAATGCCAAGTTGCAATTCCACAGAGAGAACCGACAAATGCACCCCCGATAACCAACTCCCTAACACCATCCAGTCCAATACAACGAATCAAATAGCACACCAGAACCAACGACTACGGGCAGTTATTACTAGTTACTCTTAATACTAGAAGAACAGCAAGAAGTGGGGCGCATAACGGCAAAATCGAGACTTGAACAGTAAAAATTACAAATTCGAAGCCAATAACAGCATGCACGCAACGAATTAACTCGCGCGCCGCAAGGGAACCGAGCCCGCACTAAACCCTAACCAGAAATTACTTGGGGGGAAAACCCCTCCAAAATCGAAATTCTTTTCCTCCACGCCAAGCCACAGGCACCTTGCACAGAGCAGCCCAAGGAAGAAAGCAAGCGCGGAAGCGGAGCGGCGGCGAACCTGGAGCAGGGCGAGCGCGTAGGTGATGTAGTTGCGGGGGCGGCCCTGCGCGGTGATGCGGATCTCGTTGGGCGCGATTGGGGACTCCTCCCGCGGCTTGGAGACCCTCTGGTACCGATCCATGGCTGCCTCGAAACTGCTTTTTCTCGTCGTTGATGACTACGGAATCGAGAGGCGCGAGTCGACGAGGTTATTGCTTGCGGTTGCGGCGTTGAACTCGTGATGGTTTCGAGGAGGGTGGGGGGTGGTGGCGGTGATATAGGTCGGGGAGAAGAAGAGGGCGTGGCGTGGCGTGGTGGATAGGGTTTGGTTCGCTGGGTCGGCCGGGTCCGACAGGGACACACGACGCCCGGGCTGGGAGTCCGGGCCCGCCACGCTCTCCGGTCCGCGTGCGGCCGCGTTGGGCTTTTTTTTTCTGTTCGGCAAACAAGTAACTTATCGCGCGGGCAGGGCTGAAGAGCACGCTCCCTCAATACACACGAACCTCCTACGTCTATATCCAGAAAAACGAACGTGTCGCTTAAAAGAATATTGCACGACTGTCACCACGCGATGAGAGGTACCGAAGAAACCTAAAAATCCTGACATATTACAGAAGAAAAAAAACATTAAAATAAGACTCCTAAGAGCCTCACAGCTCCGTCACTGTCTGACGCACTTCCAAACAAGCCGAAGACGCCGTCGAAACGATGCGCCGCAGACTCCGCACCGTCGCGACAATCGCCGCCGACTATCACAGCTCCGACGTGGTCAGCACGCCACAGACCGCCGAAGCTTGAACACCATCATCTCCTCTGCAATCCCGGAAGAACTCTTCTAATTATTATCCACAAGCCTGCCGACGCCGCCAGAGAGAGACGCCATCAGCGCGAAGGAGGCTCGAAAAGATTATTCCAGCGAAGCGCCGGCGCCGCTGCATCACCAACGCTCCATGGAAATCCGCCTCACAGCTTCGCTGTCGACCATAGTAGCACCCAAGAAGAAAACCACCATAGCAGTAATGGAAAGAAGGAGGAGGAACAAAAACTTCACACCGCCAATATCTCCGTCGAAGGGGAAGAAACAGAACTCACCGAACCACCAGACTATCCCGTCAGCGTCGTGAGATCCGCCAGAATCATCGTCATTCCAGCAACAGCCACCACCACGCCAACGAGCTCGAAAACCAGAAAAGAAACAAAGCACTAGAGGCTACACTAGAGGCTACCTCTACTATTTACAGGGGAACGGCCACCAGAATACGAGACCCAACGGGATGGAGACCGGAAACACGGATCGTCCTGTTTCGCCTCTCTCGGTACTGTAGTCGCTCGAGAGACTTCTTTGTCTTTTTTAGGTCCCGTTACTTTGGGCCGTTGGGTGGGGCGCGCGCGCTGCGTTTCCTCGGTCGGGGTCCGAGTACTTGGCTCGGCCGGTCCGGTCCGTTGGATGGACCGCTGGGCCTGACAGTTGGTCCCAGATATACGAAGGCCCGCATGTCATTGGGAATGAAGTGGCGTGGGTGGGGCCTGGTTGGAGGGAATCAAGAGGCGTGGGGAGGGACGTCGATTTGGAAACGGAGGGCGGTGGTGGAGTCCTGGTCGAGTTCTTCCCGTTGTTCGGGCGAGGAGTCCTGTCGAGTTCCCGTGTGCCTTGCTGTATGCGGATCGGCGTCGACAGTCGACACGCAGACGGATCGGTCAACTGGACAGGGAGCCTACGTCTACGTGTCACGAACGAATTCGTGTCATTTACTACTACGTCTACGGAGTAGTACACAAAGCTTAAAGCAGTTTCAGTCTATTTTAATTTTCAATCTCCAATGTATTCTGTTGACGTGATCTATGACAACACACGTAAGTCCAATATAAACTGAATTAGCTATCGTTTAAGAATATATAGATGATATAGATCAAAGGTGCCACTTGCAGAGAACTACATCTCACAAAGTTGAATTTCTATCCTTGCTTCTTTTCTTTTCTTTCCATTTTTTTGGTTCTATGACCACTACTACGCCCATGTCTTATTGGGCACGCACGACGGCACAACACAAGATACTAGAAGTTAAGTACTACTCTTATTTGTGATCCGTTGACTACACTGACACGAAGCTTCCTGCTTCTGATGAATCCAGGCTCTTCTCTGTTCTTTCTTTCCCTGTTTCATGTTCATCTCTTGGAGCCAGCAGCAAGCATATTTTATCACACGGCGGAAGAGTCTACAGGATACCTGTTACTTGGGCCTCGAGGCAACCGGGCTGTAATACCTTCTTTCACTCTGCCATTAAACACACGTTGAGTGTGCTTAGTCCAGTGTGCTTTTCGGCCCAGCCGCCAAATCGACGCACGGCGGAGAGATCAGAAATGCATGTTTCGCACTCAACTGCGACTTTAATCCCACACCGGACAGTGAGGCAGGTGCGGGTGTGCAGAAATGGGTTGCCGGGGTTGCGAATGGCGTGCCGCATGAAGGCACACGCAGAGCACGAGTGTGTGACTCGGTGTGCCGGTGGCATGGAGCGCGGTATGCACTCCTAGCGATTCAAAACCAGGAATGCACTTAGCCACCGGGCCCTGACCGTGCAGGCCCATGACACGTGCGCTTGGCAATCTTTTTTTTTCCTGTAGTGAGGAATACTTAAACGGGCCTCCAATCAACTTAGCATAGTAGGTCAAGTCCGCATTGCATTGGCCCAATCCTACCCATGACCGAGACTAATAATAGCGTTCACTGCAAATGGGAGTTGTATGTTTTTTGTACCGTATGGAAAGGCTAGGAATATGGTACCCTTCACAAAATGTGAATGCTTTGCCACCCGAATGTGCCCAACGGCACACCCCCGTCCTGTGATGACACTGCGTGCGGCATACACGATGAGCTATTCAAACAAATGATAAATGGAAAAATCATCATCGCCGCCACTTTGCGGGAAAACCTGCATATGACATATATGCTTGGCAATATATTTTTTCTCATATTTTATTTTTCGACTTAATGTCTCCTTGACTTACCTTTCTTTACAAAAAATGTGCTTATTTTTACTTTACTTCCTGGAAAATCAGATACTCCTCATTGCGCGATCCTTTTTGTGTTGGTTCCAGTTTAATCTGTTGGTGAAATACTAGTTTTTACCATATTTCGGAAGCCCTTACATCCGTAGAACATTCGAAATTCTCCTTGCTACTTCATTTGGTGGCCACTCGTTTTGGCGAATTATGAAATTCCTACCTTTGAGTTTTTTTCTGCTGTTGAAATTCCAACAGACACACCTTTGTTCTACGGTGCCTTTGGGCCTCAGCCACACCATTCGGGCCAGGAGCATGTGGCTGCGGTCCGTCTTGGCCGAGGCCATTCTTTCCGCGTGACGGCACTCGTGCCCGGCGCCGGCGGAGACCCTGCGGTCCAGGCGGCACTTCGGGCGGATGCCCTGCATTCGCTCCAGCGTCAGCGAGCTCAGTCTCACCGCGGTGCAATAGCTGGCGCCGCACGCGATGCTTGGTCCGCTCGTCGCCGCAAACGGCTGGTCGCCGGTTTCGTCGACGGCGCGGGTGCCGTAGCGCCAGGTACCGTTGGGTCAGTCTTCTCAGGGAGCTCACTCCTGATGAATATACTGTCAGTTGCTGTCCTCCATTAATGTGGAGTTCTTCCCAATAAGCTAACGCAATGGTTTGTCCGTTACACAGAAAACCATATCCATCTGCAACGAAAATTTTGCGCCTGAATTCTGGAGGGGACATTTTGCTGTGAAGTATTTCTCCGTGTGTGGCCAGCTAATGCATCAAATTTGGGCTACATACGAAATTCTTGTCGTTGCTAAAAATCTGAAGAGAAACGTATGCGCAAAAGGTACTTTGTTCTTGCTGTGCAGACAAAATCCGCAATCAGACTTTTGATCCCAAGTGACTCAAATATTTCATTAAGTATTCGATTGTTCATATCTGTCAGTTCAAATGTTATTACGCTTATATCTGACCAGTCTTAATTTGAATCACTTATTATCATGCAGTATGCTACATACCCTGTCTAGTTCTGTTCAATTAAAACATAGATGTCCTTTTCCATTGTTCCATAATCTCCTTGTCTGTAAATTTGAAAGACATGGGTTTCGATCAGCCTTCAAATAACACAATCCAGGAAAATAAACAAAGGGTTAATTTACTGAAAGGACTAACCACACCTGGCCTAAGGACCTAATTGTTCCCCAACATAGTGTAAAATCGTGCAGACAAAAAGAGCCACGCTCAAGTCCCTACTGCCATTGCAATCCCCTTTGTTGATTCTCATTGCTTGTTAGTGCATTTATTTCATTCACCACGGAGTTGCAAGGTTCCATACTGACATGTTTTTGGTTGTGAGCTTAGATTAGGTGTGATAGTTTACATCATAGACAATTGGTTCATCTCTGAAGAGTTGCAAGGTTATAGAATGCCCCCTCCTTGTTCATGAGCTGCGGGTAAGTTCCAAGCTCCTCCACCTTACCCTTTTCTAGGAAGGCAATTGAGTCGACATTCTTGATTGTGTTTAGTCGATGCGCCACCGTGATTGTTGTCCTTCCTGACATGATTCGGTTAAGTGCTTCCTGCACCACTTGCTCCGATTTTGCATCAAGAGCACTAGTTGCTTCATCAAGTAATAGTATTGCTGGATTCCGGAGTATTACCCTAGCAATTGCAATTCTTTGCTTCTGTCCTTCTGAGAGTTGTATGCCATACTCCCCGCAGTCAGTATCATACCCATCTTCCATAGATCTGAAAACAAAGAAGAATATTTCTTCAATTACACGTGCTGGGTACTGCTAGTGCAGTACTCCCTCCATTCTTTTTTTGATGTCGTTTCAGACAACAAACATGAACTAGAAATGAACTAAAAAGCTTGTCTGAAATGTCATAAAAAAAAAGAATGGAGGGAGTATGTTTTTTGTCAGTCAGGTTCAGGATTGTATTATTAACTTACGAGATGAGCTCATGTGCATTTGCGGCCTTGGAAGCTTCCACAATTTCATCTTCAATAGCTTCGTGTTTACCAAAAGCAATGTTGTCTCTGATACTACCTGAAAATATAGCTGGGTCCTGACTAACAAGAGCTGTAAATCCTCGATACCGAAAAATATCCATGTCCCTTACATCCATACCATCAATCCTTACAGCCCCTCGGTCAACATCATAGAATCTCAGGATCAAGCCTATGATAGTAGATTTACCACAACCACTTTTCCCAACAAGGCCCACTCGTGTTCCTGCTTTAACATCGAGGCTTAAATCCTTCAAGACATGGCATTGGGGTCTTGTTGGATATGTAAAATCCACATTTTGTAACTCTATTCTTCCCTGTATTTTTTCATATGATTTTGCTGCCCGATCTGCAATGTAGCTCTCACCATGATTAGTCACATTAGCATTGAAAATCATATTATATTTGCTAGGCTACTGGTCTATGCTCCATCAGATACTCAAGAGAATATTCATGCAAGCATTACCTGTGAATTTTGTGGATAGATAGATTTCCTATCTAGCACCTTGAATACTGAAGCAATCGCATTTGCTCCCTTTGCCAGATCTGATGTCATGCTACCAGCCTCAACGATCAGCTTTCCTGTAGTCATCAGGACAAAATAGGTTTTGAAGAGATCAGCTGCTGAGATTTCACCAGACTGTGATAACTTTCCACCATACCAGAACTCTAGTGCCCTTGATAAGAATAAGAAGAAAGGTGAAAAGCCTGTCGTGAACCCTGCTATCCACGACTTCTTCCTTGATTTCCTCAATGGTTCCTCTTGCGCTTTCTCAAAGAGCTGAAGAATCTTCGATGAGCATCCAAATGAGATTACCATCTTGTGGTTTTGAACAGCTTCTATGGCAATTTGAGTGCTGCGATGCTGTGCCTTCGCCAAGTCCCTTGACACATTTGAGAGAACAACCTTTTTGGCATAATAGCATATCATTGTAGCTGGTTCTACAACTATCATGACTAATGCAAATTTCCAAGCTAATATCAGTCCCATCGTCACCGCAATCAGAATTCCAGAAGCAATTTGAAGCAGTAAGGAGAATCTATCTGCAACAAGGGTTTTGACAAGGGAAGCCTCATCACTTATCCGTGAGCACAAGGAACCACTTGAATTAGTTTCTTCATCATACCATGCTGCTTCAAAGCTTAAGATCTTTCCGAGTACTTGGAGTCGGATGCATCTAACAAGATGCACACCCATGTATGCAAAATTGTAGTGTTGCAATAGATTAACAAGAATGGATATTAGTGATAATGAGCAGAGGATCAAGATATAGCGGCTGATAATTGCTTTCATTTCACTGTGGTCCTGAACGAAGAATGCAGCAACCATTCCTCCCATGGTTATGGCATAGATGGGTTGCACGGAACCATATACCAGCGCAGACAGGCTACCTATGACTCCTTGCTTCCACTCTGGTGCGTTCATTCTAAGAAGCCTAGAGAATGACGGTGCAGATGTTGGAACATGGGAATTAATTTCCATTGAGGTAACCGGTGTGATTGGCACTGGAATTTCTCTGTTCTTACTAGGACTGCTGATATTGGTACTTGCCACAGGAGAATCCCTAGATTGTTCACTTTCATGATCGATATTGTTCACCATCTTCTGCAATTTCACAAACCTTGAGTATGGGCCGCCTTGCTGATTAGTTCATCATGTGTACCTATTTCAACTATTGTACCCCCATCAATGACCACAATCTGATCAGCATTTATCACAGTGGAGAGCTTATGGGCTATTACCTGACGAATATTAGTGTGTTATCAGTGTTCCAATGGAGATTTTATCAACTTAGCATGATAAAAAGGAGATTAGAGGCTCTGGTAATTTACCAATGTTGTTCTTCCCGTAGAAGCTTTATGAAGTGCATTCTGAACCAGCTTCTCTGATTCTAAATCAAGTGCACCCGTGGCTTCATCAAGCAGAAGTATAGCAGGATTCTTAATGACTGCCCTTGCAATGGCAATACGCTGCTTTTGGCCACCTGATAACAATGTTCCGCGCTCTCCAACCTGCCAGAATTGTGAAACAAAAGGCAACAAATTGTGGGATACATGGGATTAAGGTTGCTGAACATTTATTTTCTTGTCGTGCACATACCTTAGTCTCATATTCCTTGGGAAGTCCTGTTATGAAGCTATGAGCATTTGCGGAAATGGCTGCAGCGTACATTTCATCCATGGTGGCATCTGGTTTGCCGAACAAGATATTCTCTTTTATTGAAGTACCAAACAGGGCATGATCTTGGCTGACCAGACCTATTTTGCTCCTCATCCACTTGAGTTGGAGCTCCTTAATGTCTATCCCATCGATCTTGATAGTTCCCTCACTAGGGTCATAAAACCGCTGCACCAATGCTATTGTGGTTGACTTGCCGCTGCTGCTGGACCCAACCAAAGCAACAGTTTGTCCAGCAGAGACCTGGAGGTTGAAGTCTTTTAGGACTGTCATTTCTGGCCTTGATGGATACACAAAGCAGACTGATTCAAACTCAATTCCACCCCGGAGTTTATCCAAAATAAGGCCGTCCATCTTCTCAGTGTTAATCTGGGGCACACGATTTATCCGCCCGATAATTCTTGTTGCAGCAATAGATGCCTCAGTGAAATGTTCCAGCTCAGGGAGTGCCATCCCAAGGGATCTGCAACATTTAAGTAAGTTTTGTATATTTAATTAATTTGTGTTTGACATAACCAAGAGTCATTTAGCACAAAGGCCACGAGAACTTACAGGCCACCCAAAACAATTGAGAGTCCTGCTGCATATATCCTGCCTCCGCTTTCATGACGGTACACCACCAACCTGCTTCCATACCAAGAGAGGAAGGCCCAGATGGCAAAAGCAATGCTGGTGCATCCAATGGCGAGACCTTTCGCAATGCCTTGCTTGATCCCCAGTTTGATCGTCTTGTCAAGTACTGTAGCGTACCTCTGGATGATCCTTTTCTCGGCGGTGAATGCGTAGACAGTCTTGATTGAGCCCAATGCTTGCTTGACCAGGGAATTAGCTTTGGCGTACTCACTGCGTGACTGACGGGTGAGATGAGCAAGGTACCTGCCGTAGATGATCCCAGGGATTATTAGAAGCAGGACCAGAGGAGAAGAAACCAGAGCCAGCCTCCAGGAAAAATAGGAGGAGAAGGCCAGCCCGGAGATGAAAGCTGTAGCGTGCATCAGAAATAGAGGAACCTCACAGAATCAAAGAAATCAATCAGTTCATTAGATTCTGCTGTTATGTCTCGTTAAATGCTGAACCAATATGGTGGATTATGCTACGGTGGGTTTCATTTTCTCTCTTACTTTTCTCTTGTTTCCTTTGTTGTTGTATGGCCTCTTAATGAAATCATATTTTTAACTTTTCTGATGTGTTGTCAGTCGCGTGCATTCGGTTCATTGAACTGATATTTCGTCTTTAAATTGAGTGTTTTATATGGAAGCCTTATGCGTTTCTGCGCTATAACTTCTATGAGCATCACTACGGCCCTGTTTGTTTTCCACCCAGATTATATAATCTAAATTATATAATCCAGCTTATATAATCTATAAGCTGAGAGAGAGCAGCTTATTAGATTATGATAATTTGGCCTGTGAATTGCTATAAGTTGGCCATAATCTGAGACCTGTTTATTTCAGCTTATAGATTATATGAGCCAGATTATATAATCTGGATGGAACAAATGGGGCCTACATCGGTGCTTTTTTGTTTCATATGCAAGTAGCAAGGCCTCGTGCTCGGTGCTCACATATTCCAGTTGTCTACATTCAAGGTTTCGGACGATGAAATGAGAACGAATATTTTTTTAAAAAATAATTATTCTGACGTTTGCATCGTTTGAAAAGATGACGGTGTTCAGAATAATGATGTCGCGAGCTTCCAAATCCGAATTATTATTGTTGTTAATTTTATGTTCAGTGGACGAGACGATAAAATGTGACTAATAAGTAACGAGACTAAGCTTACTCGCCTTATAAACAATGCTAAGCTCTCATCGTCGATCAAGGAGAAATAAACTCCCCTAGGTACAAACAAAATGTGTATCCTGGCGAATCGCGTGATAAATGGCTACACGCAACGAATATTCTAGTCTCCCATTTTTGTGTCGTTTGACTGAAGTGAAGGGACGTCGGCGGGGCAAACCTTCTCGGCGAGGACCTCCTGTATGAGGGACGCGTCCTTGGAGATGCTGTCGACGATCTCCGCGGTGGTGACCTCACCGGAGTCGAAGAAGCCGGCCTCCTGCCTCAGCATGGCCTGCAGGTACAGGTACCTCATCCTCCGCACCTGCCTCTCGCTCGTCTTGCTCCAGCAGTACCCCTCTGCAAGCATTGATACACCAACCATACACGGTCGTCGATCATTAGGTATCACTGAAAATGTCCATTAAGTTGTTGTAAAATGGATGATGCAAATCCTGAAAATGTCCATTAAGTTATTGTAAAAATGGATGATGCAAATCCTGAAAATGTGTTCCTCTCTGTTTTGATAGATGCTAATATATGCACGAGCCATGAGAGTGGCAAACTGAAGAAGTTACCCATGAACGCCACCGGCAGGATAACGAGCGCCAGGTAGACGAAATTCATGCACGACTGCATATGCATCCAGGTGTTAGAGACACGATGATTTGTAGGAAAAAGAAGGCTGCGACGCCGTGCATGAACTGATGCGTATGAACCTTCTCGACGTCGTGCATGAACTGCGCGGTCGTCGTCGCCGCGGCGCGTGCCGCGCAAGCTGCCCAGCGAGTTCACCACGTCGCTCAGTAAGAGGAGCAGGTTGTTGGAGCACCCGTCGGCAACGGCTCCGAGCGTGCCCAGGGCCATGAGCAGCACGTCCGCACGGTCCGCGAACGCGAACACGCCGCGGCCTCGTTGCCTTGTGGTTGTTCTCCGCTCGCCGCGGGCGGTGCCGGTGGTGGTCGCCGTCGCTGGGGCGCTCATCTTCTTCGTCGCTCTGCTGTAAGCTAGATCGAATCAATGGCTTTTCGCACCATACCTAAGGGCTTTTATATATAGCACGTAGCTCCTAGTGCTAGTTTCTCTCAGGATCCAAGTGAGGCCATTCACGTTCTTGATTCCGAGATAGTACGACAAATTTTCGTACGTTGCTAAATTACTTAGTTATGCCGCCTACTAGCTCCCTAGCTGTTACTGTATTTGGATGTCAGTTGTACTGTATGATGAGGTCCCTTTTATATCGTGGATTGGGATGCTTCTACGAAACACTGTTGCGGCCTCAACGTGAAGCACGGTGCACGACCTGACGAACACCGATGAGGTCATCATCACACACCTCATTTTAGCTCACTCGAATTATTATGTCACTTGCATATATATAATATCCACTCAGGGGCAGAGCCAGGCCATCTTGTTGGGGTCTGCCGACCCTGGCGATTTAACATCTCTGTAACAGGGGGGGGGGAAAAGCCCGGCGCCTCTATCATTGTATTAAGACAATAAATTGAAAGATTACATGAAAGTTGCAACAACAATCCATCGGCAAAGAAAACATATACTCCCTCTGTTTTTTTAGCACTGACGTTCAGACATGAGCAAGTAGTTCATTCCTAACTGATTTTTCTTTTCTGAAACGACAAGAATTCCAGAACGGAACTCGGAAAGAGTAAGTAACAACTCGTGTTGGAAACCCAACATATATTGATATGTGAAATCCGTATGTATCGAAATGGCACCTATTGATATTTGATATTTGCATCCTCCTTCGGGTGAAAGTGATTTTATTTTCGCGGTCCCTTCCACCAAGTCCTGCTAGATCTATGCCCCTTCTTCCAAATGATTATGTTATTTGTTTATTTTCTGTAAAGTGAAATTTAATTAATATTTATATAAATTTATGATTCACGTGCTTTGGTATTGATGACTGGCTTTTGACTCTTTATTTCTAACCCATGAAAGAATTTATTTTGAATAACAAAAACAACAATACATGAACAAATTATTTCCTTCTATCGCTAAATGAATATTGCTAAACAAATCGTAATAAGGCATTTGGGTCTATGATACGACTGCTATATCAGCCCTGAATGAGCTAAACAGAATACGCATACGCCTAAACTATTCCTACCTTTTCTTTTGTTCAATTTTGTTGAGAAAAAATAAATAAATTCAAGCATCCTCTGCTAGTCTCCGTACGCACTATCACTGCTCTGCTTCCCGCCATTGCAGGCAGTAGGAAACAGAGGAGCGGAGCCCGCGCCGGAGCTCGACGACAGCGGCGACGTCCCGATGCTCCACGAGCCGAGGAAGCGCCCGTTCCCGTCGCCGGCGAGGAGCCCGTCCATGAGGGCGCTCGGCTCATCCTCCCCTACCCCTCCCAGGATCCTCGAGTACTCCAGGTAGTCCATGACGTCGTCGTCGCCGGCGGCCG